>RCUC01147737.1:0-17701 GCA_003697995.1 Taxidea taxus jeffersonii | reverse complement strand
CACTAAAATAAGATATAGCAGTACAATTAGGCCTTTGCTTCTAAAAAGTTAAGCTTAGGATTTAATAGCCAATTAAATATTTATTAAAAATAGAAGATAATGACCACTCATGACAAGTCTCCATTTATGACAATATAAAGTGGAAAGACTTTGAGAAGACCAAACCCAAGGTACAGGCTGAAAATGCTATAATGTTTATTCTGCTTTTTCAAATTGTTATCAACAGACTACCTACATTAGTATCAACCTATTAAATACACAGCCCACTCCCCCCACAGTGTCTCATTTGAGATCTAGTGGATCAGAATCTTGTTGGGTAGAGGAATCTACACTTTTAGCAAGCTTCACAGATGATCCTCATGCATAATAAAGAACCACAGCTCAGTCCAAAAGAGGTCACTGTTACAGCATCTTCTGCTAAACACGTGCATACATCCCAAAGAAAAGGGCCTCTGCATTGGGAACAGAGGTTAAAGATTACTGGGGAAGGCTGTTTATCTTTTTCATGTGTAACCTAAAAAAATGGGCCACTCGCTTCAAATAAAAACCGGGGCATAATTATCCATTTGATGATAGGATGGCATACAGGGGTTATGAGGACTAGGGGAAGTCACACGGTTTTACCTTCACTCCTCTACCTCGGAGTCAACATCAATGATGATTTCTTTTTTCATTAAAAATACTAAAAGTTTACTATGTGCAAAGCACTGGTATATAGTAATAAAGAAACACGGGGTCTGCTTTTGAGAAGCTGACACTTTAGTTGTTCTAAACCCAGGCTACACATGATAATCATCTGAAGAACTTACAAAAATAATAATGATTCATTCCATCTTATTCAAATTAAAGCCAATGGAAATGAGACCCAGGTGTCTTTTTTTTGTTGTGGGTTTTTTTTTTTAATTTAATGCTCTTTGGTTGATTCTAATGTGCAGTCAGGATGGAGACCTAAATCAGTTTAAAAATCACATTGCTAGGCCTCACCGAGGTGCAATCACTCCAAGGGCTCTGTAACCACCATTGTTTCCTAGAGTTTCTGAGTTCCCGTCACATAAATAAGGACCAAAGTGAGACCAGGTTACCAGGTATTTCTTTCAGCTCACATTCTGTAATTTTAACTTCTGCAATCATATTTTAAATTTTCTAATTCTCTAAATCTTTATTCACACTTGCATTATGTTCTATCTTTCCAAGAATATTAATTAGAATTTTATTTATAATTCTGTTCTCTTTATTGTCTTTTTTCTTGAAGTTTTATTGATTAGGGTTTGTTTGGGGTTTTTTTTTTTTCTTTCTCTGTGTTTCACATGGGAGGATTTCCTTAAGTGTCTGGTGATCTCTTGCTCCCCATTCAGATTTAAGAGTGAGCCACTAAAAGAGTTGGTTGAAAAATCTACATATAATGGGGCACCTTGGTGGCTCAGTGGTTTAAAGCCTCTGCCTTGACTCAGGTCATGGTACCAGGGTCCTGGGCTCTCTGCTTGGCAGGGAGCCTGCTTCCTCCCCTCTCTCTGCCTGCCTCGCTGCCTACTTGTGATCTTTGTCTGTCAAATAAATAAATAAAATCTTTTAAAGAAAAAAAGTTTTTTAAGGAAAAAAAAAAAGAAAAATCTACATATGGATAGATTCGACTTAAAATATATTGGACTTCATTATGCTGTGATGGAATTCATAACTCAGGCTTTGCATTAGTGGGCCCCAAAACATCAGTTTTTTCTCAAGTCTGGCTGACAAGCTGGGTGAGTGGGAAAGGTACATGAACTCTCTTCTATATATAAACTTTCACTTACACCCTGATTTTTTTCTTGTCTTACTTTTAATTATGAAAAATTAAAAACATGCAAAAAATATAGAGAGAATAGATTAAGAAATTTCCTTATACCCATCACCTAGGGCCAATAATTCTCAACTCGTGTCCAAATTTGTTTCCTAATCCTCCCAACTGCCCCAATCTTTACTCCAATGATGTAGAAGCAAATCCAAAATATCATAATTTTAACAATACATACTTTAATCAGCATATATTTCTGAAAAATAAGGGACTCTTTAACATAAACAAAAAACCATTTTTTATTATCTTAAAAAATCAACAATATTTGATTCCTTATTCATTCAGTTCCAATTTTTGTGACTGCCTCATAAATTTATGTGTACAATAAATATATATATATATATATATTATATGTTTATCTGAGTCAGAACCCAGTTAAAGCCCATACTTAGCAGGAATCAAGTCTTTTATAATCTATAGTTTTCTTCTCCATCACTTTATTTTCTTTCTTTCACTTTATTTGATGAAAAAACTAAGTTTTTGTACAATTTTTAAGCATTTCCACAGTTTGTATTTTCTTGACTAAATATCGATGTGTCTCCTGTTCCTCATACTTCGGTAAGCCAGCAGTTTGATATAAGGGCTTGATCAGTTCTAATTCAATTTTTTTCAAGATTACTTCATAGATGTTGCTGTATACTTCCATCAGGAGGTACTTTTAACAGGTGGTTCTTTCCATTCTGCACCGTTAGCAGCCATTAATGATTTCTGACTAGATGCAGTAATTTAGTAGGTGTTCCAAAATGATAACATAATTCTATAATTCCTTCTTATTTATTGCAAGAAAAATATTTCTATAACTGAAATGCTTCTATAGAGAGAGACTTCTCTCAATAATTGTTTAGTTACCCTAAGGTATAGTTCATATAGGAAAAGAAAGATAAATGCTTGGGTGTTTGTTTTTTTTTTCCTTTTATTTATCAGTTTCAAAATACCAAGCAGATTCTTGCATCTTCCAATACCAATCAATGGGTTTTTAAAATTCTAATTTTAAACTCATGGATTAAATACATTTGTATTGCTCTTTGATACTGAAATTATCCTATCTTCAGTTGATGGGAACTTAAGTCCTTTTGATATAATCCCAGTAGTCTTTCATGGTTCCCTTGATTTCTGGTATGACAAGGTGCTTCAAATTCTTCAGATATAATTCCTGCCCCAGACCTGGAATTAGCCATTTCTCCAAGGAGCTCTTTTTATCTGGAGTCTAGGAATACCCTCCATTTTTGTTACACCATTTCATCCCTTTCCTCTCTTATTTATATCAGTGTTCCTAAGTCCAGAAACTATCTCATTTGATTTCTCCACCAACAGACCTCACATCTTCTCCAGGAGTGGCGTGAGAAAGTCACCTAGCTATAAGAGATTGGGCTTCCCATCCGGATTATCACCAATCCTGCTGTTTTCAGACCCACATGCCACCTCCAAAGTCATTGATATTCCTGGGCTTTTTAAAGGTACTGTAAGGTGACTAGCTTTCTTGTTGGCATCCCTCTCTGAAGATAGTTACAAAGCAGCTTTCTCTATTCTACTATTTCACATTTACCCATCAGCTTTCCATATTTGAAAACTGAAGACATCTTTTACCTATGATCATCTCCTCTCCCATTCATTTTGTATTTGTAGTATTGCACTTTCCTTATTCTTTTACTTATTAATTTAGTGGGGCTTTGGGAGTGTTATGGGCCTAACTGTAACTCTTCAAAATTCATATTTTGAAGTCTTAAACCCCAGTACTTCAGAATATAATTATATTTGGAGATAAGGTCTTTAAAGATATAATTAAGGTAAAATGAGGTTTTTAGGGTGGGCCCTAATTCTGTATGACTGGTGTCTTTGTAAGAGAAGGAATTTTGAACATAGACATGAGTGTGCACAAAGGAAAGACCATGTGAAGACACAAAATGAAGACAGCCATTTATAAGACAAGGACAGAGGTCTCAGAAGAAATCACTGCCAACACCTTGATCCCAGACATCTAGACTCCAGAACGGTGAGAAAATAAATTTCTTCTGTTTATGCCTCCCAGGCTATGGCACTCAGTTGTGACATTCCTAGCAAACTAATGGAGGGAAGAACCTAAGATGCAAGCATGGATTCAATCTACCTTGTTCAACAGAAGTCCATCTATCCCATTCAACAAAACTAAAAAATATAAAGTATTTCATGAAGATAGAAATGTAGCAAAAATATAACAATGATACCCCCAAGTCTAAGAGTTATGCTGATGGTAATTTTGAGAAAGAAAAGGTCAACTTTATACTTCTGACAAATAATAGTTCAATAACACTCACTGAATAGATGGGACTATAAAGATAGACTGATGAATACCACCTATAACTCTTGGCATTTCTGCATCTCTCTTTGAAATACAGATGATAGTTTTTGCAAGATCTCTCATATTTGCACAGAACATAATAGTGCATATAGTACACCAAACTATGCCATGGACTTAAACTTATTATTCCAATATAAAACTCAAAATAAAAAATGCCAAAACTGACAAAATTATAATGGTTATCAAACAAGGTTTGGTGTAATAAAATCTACAGAGAAGTCTAACATTAAGATTTTGAGATTTTCATTTTCTTCTATACACTTCAGTTTCACATCTAATTTAATTGTTGCTTGTTCTGCCAGTATAACTTTGGAAGTGGCCTTGTTCTAAAAAGTTTATCCACATATATCCATGCTATAATACTAAGACATTGCACAAAGGGTGCATGGGGGAATGCAGAGGTACTTAGGTCTTTTTACTAGCATACATCTAGGTATCACAGAAAGGTTTTCTTGTAGTTTAGAGGTTTTTCATAGTCTATAAAGCTCTCACTTCTGCAATCAATACTTTCTTAGGTAGTGCTTTTTGTTCACCCTATCTTTGATCCTTCTCACAAATAAAAATGAAGAAACATTAATTCCCTATATTACCGAGCACCACTGTGTGGCAGACGCTATACTTGATATATTACTATGTAATCTTTAATCCTTAAAAATCCTATAAGATGGACAATATTACTCAAGTTTTCCCAATAGGGAAAATAATATCCACAGAGATTCAATAACTTAGCTTTAAACATAACTAGTAGGGGCACAAACTAAACTAAGTTCTGAGCAACTACAAAACTCCTCTTCCTTCCCCCCACCCCAGGAGTATTACAAAAGATCAATTGTATTGTGACAAAAGTTATTGAAAAAAAAATGTATTAAGCTATTATGGAAGCATGCCCTACTTTATATGTTCTGGAATGCAGCCAGATAGTGATTCCAGCTGATATTATATGGATTAGAAAAACTAGGCACCTGAGTCGAGCAAAACCAGAGAATCCTTGTACTTGTGAAGACTAATTCCAGTAGGCCTAGAATTAGTATAAGTTGTTTTACTAAAGTATCTACAAGGCACGGATCCCTGGCCAAGGTATGAAACTACTGAATAATAACCTTGCTTTGCAATTTTCGCTCCTGTGAGTTTCAGAATGGTTTGTATTAGCTTATTAGCATCATGCGTTGATAACAAGGACATAGATGATCTGCACCTGTCATCGGTGAGACTCCTGCAGGGCTTTACTGTTAGTACTGGTTATGTAGCAAAATATCCTATGTGGCCAGCAAAGTACAAGAAAGTGTGGAAAGACTCCATTTGTGCTCCCCTATTCTGAGCTGTTCATGCATTTGTCTGTATTTCCTGATCAAGACATAATGTATAACACATGCCCTGGTGTGGCCTTAGAGAACGAAGACAATTAGAGCTCACTCCTGATCTCTCTGGAACCCATGTAGCCTTTAACTACAAAGAATATTCTTACTTTAAAGTTGTTGCTATTTGTTGTTGTTATTGTTGTTTTTCTGCAATAAACTTACTTTTAGGAATTGTCCTTTTTGATCTGTACCCAAGGAACCACAGAACACTCACGAAAGAAATGGAAGAAGACACAAAAAGATGAAAGACCATTCCATGCTCATGGATCGGAAGAATAAGCATTGTTAAAATGTCTATACTGCGTAGAGCAATCTATACTTTCAATGCCATTCTGATCAAAATTCCACCAGCATTTTTC
The DNA here is from genome assembly GCA_003697995.1 of Taxidea taxus jeffersonii. Classification (NCBI taxonomy): domain Eukaryota; kingdom Metazoa; phylum Chordata; class Mammalia; order Carnivora; family Mustelidae; genus Taxidea; species Taxidea taxus. The sequence continues at coordinate 11,815 of RCUC01147737.1, read as the reverse complement.
AAAGAGCTGGAGCAAACAATCCTAAAATTTGAATGGAATCAGAAGAGACTCCAAATTGCTAAGGAAATGTTGAAAAAGAAAAACAAAACTTTACTACAAAGCTGTGATCACCAAGACAGCATGGTACTGGCACAAAAACAGACACGTGGACCAGTGGAACAGAGTAGAGAGTCCAGATATGGACCCTCAACTCTGGTCAAATAATCTTCAACAAAGCAGGAAAAAATATACAGTGGAAAAAAGACAGTCTCTTCAATAAATGGTGCTGGGATAATTGGACAGCCATGTGTAGAACAATGAAACTCGACGATTCTCTTACACCATATACAAAGATAAACTCGAAATGGATAAAAGACCTAAATGTGAGACAGTAATCTATCAAAATCCTAGAAGAGAACATAGCCAGTAACCTCTTCGACATCAGCCACAGCAACTTCTTTCAAGATATGTCTCCAAAGGCAAATAAAGCAAAAGTGGAAATGAACTTTTGGGACTTCATCAAGATAAAAAGCTTCTGCACAGCAAAGGAAACAGTCAACAAAACAAAGAGGCAACCAATGGAATGGGAGAAGATATTCACAAATGATCCTATAGACAAAGGGCTGACACCCAGGATCTATAAATAACCCCTCAAACTCAACACACACAAAACAGATAATCATGTCAAAAAATGGGCAGAAGACATGAACAGACACTTCTCCAATGAAGACATACAAATGGCTAACAGACACATGAAAAAATGTTCATCATCACTAACCATCAGGGAGATTCAAGTCAAAACCACATACTGCCTCACACCAGTTAGAATGGCCAAAATCAACAAGACAGTAAATAATGTGTGTTGGAGAGGATGTGGAGAAAGGGAAACCCTCTTACACTGTTGGTGGGAATGCAAGTTGGTACAGCCACTTTGGAAAACAGTGTGGAGATTCCTTAAGAAATTAAAAATAGAGCTTCCCTATGACCTTGCAATTGCACTACTGGATATTTACCCAACGATACAGATGTAGTGAAAAGAAGGGCCCCAATGTTCATAGCAGCAATGGCCACAGTCGCCAAACTGTGGAAAGAACCAAGATGCCCTTCAATGGATGAATGGGTAAGGAAGATGTGGTACATATATACTGTGGAGTATTATGCCTCCATCAGAAAGGATGAATACCCAACTTTTGTATCAACATGGATGGGACTGGAGGAGATTATGCTGAGTGAAATAAGTCAAGCAGAGAGAGTCAATTATCATATGGTTTCGCTTATTTGTGGAGCATAAGGAATAAGATGGAGGACATGGGGAGATGGAGAGGAGAAGGGAGTTGGGGGAAATTGGAGGGGGAGACGAACCATGAGAGACTATGGACTCTGAAAAACGATCTAAGGGTTTTGGAGGGGCAGGGCATGGGAGGTTGGGTGAGTCTGGTGGTGAGTATTATGGAGGGCACGTATTGCATGGAGCACTGGGTGTGGTACATAAACAATGAATTCTGGAACACTGAAAAGAAATTTAAAAAAATAAATAAAAATTTAAACAAACAAACAAACAAAAAAAGAATTGTCCTTTTGGGCCCTGAGTCTTCTTTGTCAATCCTGCCCTATGTGCCACTTTTAGTGCAATCATGAAAAATAACAAATTGTTCTTTTGTTGTTATATTGTTGTTGTTTTAAGATATTACATTTTAGGGTGATTGGTTATGCAGCAAAAGATGACAGAAACAACTGAGATTTACTATTTGTCAGGTATTACTTCAATTCAAGACAAAAATAACTGTGCCACGAATTACTTCCAAAAGCAATAGAGTTTGAAAGCATATGAGACAGATATTACTGGTTGCTACCACATCCCAATTTCCACTCTCCCTTTCCACCACCTTCTGCCAGAGAAGGGTGGCCATGTGACAATATCCTGGCTAATGAATATAAGCACTTGTCTGAGAGAGAAAATAGAAGCTAGAGCAGGACTGACAGAAAGACAAGTTCAATTCTGAAATATTAGTTTTGTAGTTGTAGTTTTTATAAAATATCAAGGTAGAGATGTCATATGGACAGTAATTCATAGAAGCCTGGAGTTCAGAGAGTTCAGGGTGTAAATACATACTGGAAGCAATCTGTATATTTGAAAATGATCAGTACAAATAGGTGGTACCTAAAGCCATGAAACTAAATGTGGTTTCTGGGGAAATTATATAAATAAAAATTATATAAAGAAAGATCTTAGAATATTATGCAAGATTTATGTGATTCTTTTATATATTTTTTATATTAATGTAATCTTATCATATTCTTAATATCATTCATCTTTTTAATGGCCCATATGAATTAATGAATCATTCTAATCCTAGACTTTATTCTAACAATTTTTCAATCATATACCATATTCTTCAGCTAATATCTAGACTGAATATTTTGGCAAGACTGGTGATTATTCTATTTTCCAGAGCTGAATTAACATATCTATTCTAATTCCTTAAAAAAAAGATGATACTCAGCATCCTTTTTATAATATAATATATTAGGAGAAACAAATTTATATAATATAAATATAATGAGAAGAATTTATAAGCAACTTAAAGATTTTATTTATTTATTTGACAGAGATCACAAGTAGGCAGAGAGGCAGGCAGGAGAGGGGGGGGAAGCAGGCTTCCCGCTGAGCAGAGAGCCCGATGTGGGACTTGATCCCAGGACCGTGAGATCATGACCTGAGCCGAAGGCCAAGGCTTTAACCCACAGAGCCACCCAGGCACCCAGAATTTATAAGCAACTTAAAGGGAAAGTTTGCAACTTAAAATATTTTCAGCATGCTTCTATCAACATAATTTTTGCTATTTGTTTATACTTAGCACTGTGTTCTTAATAAAACAAAAGTGCCTTTTCATTTAAAATTTAAAATAAGTATGCCTTGGATCTAGTTAACTTTTTAAGTGATTCATCATGTCACCCTGTATAAAGAACTAATTTTAAAGAACTAATTAAATTTAAACAGAACCACATCAAATTAACATGGCATGGAAAAATCCAAGTGAACAAAACAGATTCAAAAAGTAACTCCATGTTAATAAGAGAACTACAAGTGTCACTGGGTCTCAGATACAATTCCGTTACACAGGATATGCTTTGTAGGATATATCATAAACTAGTTAGCTTACCACATGTTCAGTAACAAAAACAGAAAATAAAAGTTTTCCCATGTAAATCTAAACAAGTATATCAGGAGAGGCAGAATTCAGGCCACTAGGTTTGACTGTATATTGTTGGAGTAGAGGGTTATTTTATGCAGTCCCAACCATTCCAACATGCAATGAACTAAGGCTGATGAAAAGCTACTTAGATTCCTTAATATATCTGCTGAAATAACATTTCATATCAACACTGGTGTTAGCAATGCAGTTCAGTCAAAATACAGTAAATCTGAAGTTACCCTGTCAAGTTCTGAACTAGAGTAAATAGGACTAAGTGTGACTATCCTGAAAAATCCTACCACAATGATCAAGAATTATGTACAAGTTTTGTGCTGAAATATTTTTCACCAAGAGAAAATATATACAAGTAGTTTATGTAGTTACCCCAGAATTACTGTATCTTATATGTAGATTATCTAGTAGCAGCCAAGATTTATAATGTCTGCTTTGGTAAATTAGTGCCAAGTAAATGTTCAAAGTTTGTTAACATTTACTACTGTGCAATGCAACATGAACTTCTGAATAGTTACTTAATATGAGTGTATTCTTCCTGTTCTTTGCAAATCCAAATTCTCTTTTTAAAGGAAAAAGAAACAATAACACTTAATAATACAAGGACAACTGAACACATCCAAATAAAATAATGTTATAAGTTATAAATTAGTGGGTTAAGCCGCTGCCTTCGGCTCAGGTCATGATCTCGGGGTCCTGGGATCGAGTCCCGCATTGGGCTCTCTGCTCGGTAGGGAGCCTGCTTCTCTCTCTCTCTCTCTCTCTCTCTGCCTGCCTCTCTGCCTACTTGTGATTTCTCTCTGCCAAATAAATAAATAAAATCTTTACAAAAAAAAGTTATAAATCTTAAATGAAGCTCAAGGACCCACATAAGATTAACTGATATTACATTGGCATGGATGAAGAATTCAAATGTCTACTGGAGCTGGAGTTCCATGGAAAATGGTACACTGGAAATCATTCACCCTTACTCCCGGGAGTAGAATTTAATTAGCTCCAATTGATTGTTGTTAGGATGGGGTGTTGGTTTTTCGTTTTTGGTTGCTGGGGATCTATTTTTTGTTTTTCGTTTGTTTGTCTGTTTGTTTATTTGATTTGAGAAAGGCTGAAAATCTGGATTTGTATATGAAATGCTACAAGTTACAAATGCCAGCAATTAATTCCATTTTTTATAACTACAAATTGGCCATAATCTACTTGTAGATTAAATTCAACCTACTGACTACTAGATTCCACACTCTGTTTAGTCTATTTTAATCTAAATATATTAAGAATATATCTCTTTAGGGGCGCCTGGGTGGCTCAGTGGGCTGAAGCTTCTGCCTTCTGCTCAGGTCATGATCCCAGCATCCTGGGATCGAGCCCCACATCGGGCTCTCTGCTGGACGGGGAGCCTGCTTCCTCCTCTCTCTAAGGTCTGATAAATGAGCTGGAGTTTTCCATGCCTTGTTGGCAGTATCAGGATAAAATAATAATGTTCATAATTACAAGTGATTAGCAGAGACTCAATCTTTACACACACTGATGGTTCTGAAACTAAGATTGCCTACATCTGAAGTATTATCTCTGAAATGCTGTATAGGAAAGGGCTCAATTACTCACACTTATTTTCACTGGATTACTGTCATGTGATCAGACTACTGAATCACATCAAAGGCACGGCCTAACACCATGAAGAGACTGTTTTGTCTTCACAATTCTCATTGTTATGAGAGAGATGATCTAACTTCCTGTTACATTCCCAAGTTAGTGAATACAATAAACTAGGAGTTTCCATTCTTCTACTCTTCCACTTCTCTAAGAAGTGTATGGGTAGATGTTGGTGGCAACCAAAACACGAAGTGTGAAAGTAAGCTCAGTTGGACAGAGTTATAGACCCCCTGACAGAGAAGTTTATAGATCAAGTTATCAAGTAATGAAAGTACCAGGATAAGAACTTTCTCTGACTCTGTGTGGTAGAATGTCAATATAGATTTCATAGGGATAAAAAGGTCAAGAAAATGATGGGGAAATTCTAATTCCCTAAACTAAGGATACTTGTGATTACCTCAGAGCACTGAAACAAGGCATTTAATACCCAAGGTGAAGGAGATTCTTTGCCTGTTTATAAAGTTTAATACCACTTAATGGGTAATCAATGTACATGAGAATCATCAATTTTGGGTAATTTTTTTAAAATATGTCTCTTACTCTTCTTGATAACAAAAAACTAACCATAATATTTTTAAATAAATAAAATGTTTTATTTCAATGAGAAGGATAATATTGTTTGCAGTCTTTTACCAAGGCAACATTATAGAACTCAATGGTGGATAGCTTAATTTATCATTTAGGTTACACTTGCAATTGATTTCTCATGCTAGCTTCTACTAAATTAGAAATTTTAAATTCACAATCATAGATCATTATAAATGTCACCAAGTGTTTAGTGGCTGCCAGAAAGTCTGGATATTCATATCAAACACAAATGGCCCAGAAATTATGGAGAGACGGCTCACTGCAGACTACTTTCACCACTCTAATAGATGATAAATTCTAACATTTTACAGCCAAAAGCTGGAAGGTTGGATGTTTCAACTTGGAAGACAACAGTAAATGTATTTCTAATCCACTCTTGTTTTCAGTTCTGGAAATTATTTTTTCATGCTCTGTTGCAGCATTTGGATATGCTTTATATATTAGTTAAATAATATATCATCAGTTTCTTTCTCCAAAAACTAAAAAAGACATTGAGCTGGGAAAAAGTCCAAATGTCAAACTCAAGCTATTTGTATTGCAGTTTCATTGGCTTTAAAAATCTGGAGAAAATATCCTCAATGTTTAAAAGCACAGTATTTAGGTTTGGAAGTGAAGAGTTCAGATCACTCAAGGTACTAAAATATGTTCCTTGAAAAGACCACATGAAACTATAATGGTCTTTACTGGCATTAAATTTATATTTTATTTCAACAATTTACATAATCATCTGTCTCCTCACCAACACTCTTAATTTTAGTGTGATCCAACACAACATTGTGTGTTGTATCCATTCTCATTTCTTCTTTATCCATATTTAAAATACACAGATACACTGACTGCAATTTGAATATATTCATAATTTTCATTATTTCAAATCCAATTTAAGATCAGAAAGCATACTGTTGATTATCAGCTCTTTTCTATAAACAAAGCAGAATATGGAATACCACTCAGGTGGAATCCCTTATTTACATAATACTCTTCCATACTGCCAGTATGGTTGGTACTATCTACTGCTGATTCCAATGTTTTCAAGTCCACGTGTGCCATAATATTAAATCACAGAAACACTACTTCTCCCTTTGCTTGAGTTTCCAAAGACGGATATAACTAAAATTGTCAAACTCTTTCCCAAATATATATGCAGCACAAAAAAGCAAGGATTGATTCATATTCCTCAAATCAGTGGTTTAACACAAGTATGAACCAAAATATCTATCCAAGGTACTGGCAGGGTTGTCCTCCTTCTGGAAATTCTAGAATTTTTGTTTGCTTGCCTTTCTAGTTTTTAGAGGTTGGTTCATGGCCCTGTATTACTCTAACCTCTGCTTCTGTCATCACATTGCCTTCTCTGACTCTCCTGCATCCCTCTTATAAGGACCCTTGTAATCACATCTGGACTGTCCAGATAATCCAAGATAAGCACCTCATCTAAAAATACTTAACAATTATATCTGCAAAAATCTTATACATGTAAGGTAATATATTCACAGGTTCCAGGATTCAGGCATCTTTCGGGGATTAGTTTTTGCCTACCACATATGGCTCACCTATTTGGGCCTCTTTTCTCCCTCAATTATACTTTGCTCAGTATATTTGGCCTGCCTTTTTAAGAATTCAATATATTCAAGCCAATTTTTTAAATTCGCTTTTCTAATTGTCCTTAACTACAGGTTTCATCTAGTCTTAGTGTATTTTCTTAGTAAGACGTATTTTCAGAGCCTGGTACAGATAATTTAATACTTCAAGAATCCAGTCATTAGAAACATTTTACCTGATTCAGATTTTAAATTTTATAATATTAATTTTATTTAATTTAGCTTGTGCTTCTAAATTTTAATTCTAGGGTGTTATTATTTTTGTATATTTTCATTTTCTCAATCATTATGACCTTAAAACTTATTATCCCCCATGTAATAAATGAAAAACCTAAGAAATAGGTTGAATAACTTGCCCCTGCTCACACAGCTAGTAAAAAGGAAGGGGTGGGGGGAATAAGGCATATTAAACTTTTCAAAGATAAACTTTCAAAAGATATTAATAAATTTATCTTATTTTTATACAAGATATTTTGAAACTTAGAAGTTCCTTATTTCCTTGTAGAGAATAGATGTTACAGAATTTTATTTCACCTATGTTCACTCACTTTTATTTTCTCTCATTTTGAGTTTAATCTTCTCTTTTTTCTATTTTCTAAAAATGAAGCTGATTTCATTTATTTTACACATTTCCTCCTTCCTAATGTAAATATTAATTCTATGTATTACTCACTAAGTACTGTTAGCTCCATCTTATAAACATTGATAAGCTGTGTTTTCATTTTTATTCAGCTCAAAATAGTTCCTAATTCCCTCATGATTTCTTGTTTTACTCACGATTTATTTAAAAGTATGCTGTTTCCAAATATGTAAATTTTCCATGTATTTTTTGTTATTGGTTTTTTGTTAAATCTGCTGCAAAGAGTATATTTTCTATGATTTCAATTATTTTAAATATATAAAAACTCGCTTTATTGTCCAGAATATGGTCTGTGTAGGTGAACGCCCTATGTGCACTTGAAAATATATGTATTTCTACTGTTTTTAGGTAGTGTGTTCTACAAATCTCTAAGAGATCAAGACAGCTTATAGTGTTCTTCAAGTCTTCTATAAACTCACTAATGTTTTGTTCCCTTATTCTATCAATTATTGAGACCAGAGCAGTATAATATCTAGCTTTAATTATGAGTCAGTCTATTTCTCCAGTCTATTCTGCCAGTTTTTGCTTCATGTATTCTGAAACTATGTTTACACATACATACACATTTAGGATTATTGTGTGTCCTTAATGACCTTTTTCTTTTTTATTATGAAATGTCCCCCTTTATCTCTGGTAATATTCCTTGTCCTCAAATCCAATTTGTCTGATATAACCATTTTCTATTGGTGCTTGCATGGTATATCATTTTCCATTCTTCTACTTTTAACCTGTGTTTATCTATACATTCTAAGTGTGTTTCTTAGAGATAGCACAGTTGTCTCTTGCTTTTACAACCCATATGATAATCTCTGCATTCTAGCTGAAGTGATTAGACAATTTGGATTTAAAATAATTATTGCTATGTTGGCATTTTGTTGATAGATACATAGTTTTTCTAAATTCTCTATTTGTAGCATCTGTCCTTTAGTATTTTTTTCTTATTTCTTGCCTTCTTTTGAATTAGTTGAATATTTCTAATGATTCTGTTTTATCTCCACTACTATATTATTAGCAATTTCCCTTTAATTTCTTTTAGTGGCTCTCCTAGACATCTTTAACATCACAATATAGCTTCAAATCATAGTATGCTACCATAAGTATAGTATAAGAATTTTCTATCAGTATTCTTCAATTTTCTTCATTCCTTACTTTGAGTTATTGTTATCTTATACTTTGCTTCAATCTATTCATAAATGCCCAAACATTATTACTAGTTATTCTTTAGACAACCAATTATCTTTTAAAGACAAAAAAATTTTTTAAAAATCATTCATATTGATTTATGTATTTGCATTTCTGGCCCCATAGGAGTAAATGTCTAAGGAGTTTGGGTACTTTATTACTTGTATCTTCTGGACATGCCTTCGTCTGTTCTCTTATATGCCATTTACACTTTATTATACATAATTGCTGTATACTCCAAACCTTATGGGCCAGTTTGTTAGAAAACACCCAGTTCATGATGGCAAGCTTAGGCTACATGGTCATCTAATGTGCCATGGTTAGGTATTCACCTTCTATCAAGGCCCAATAGCAAGCCAGAGCTGTTTTTTATAAAGAAAATAGTTATCTGCAGACGAGGACATAAAAGTGCTCCAAAATCCTAGAGGTATATATATACTCTTATTTTCATATTATTACTTGCCAGAAGTTTTCTACAGCATTCCAATTTGCAACAGATACTTCAAGTATGATAAAATATTCTGAATCATAAGGCCCAAGTGAAAGAGTGCTTGAAATGCAGCCTGGACTTGCTGTAGAACCCTCTCTTGCTCTGGTTAAAACTGGCAGATCTATCCAATCTCAGTAGTTGGGCCAAAGTAACACACTCAAATGTGATATACATTTCCCTCTAAAAACCATAAAGGTGTGCCAAGAGTTGTGCTTCTTTTTCATGGTAGGGATGTGGAAGAAATAGCAACTTGCCCTTCACCTTGGAGGGGATATCTTGACATAATCCAAACCACTAGACCTCCCAGAAAAATCACTGAGAAAGGAGGCCCCTGAAATTTTATGGGATTTACCTTCTACTGTCTGATATATATATATATATATTATATATATATGTATATATATTATATATATATATCTGTCTTCCTAAGGCATGTCAAGTTCTTGCTAATTACTGTTCATCAAATCTAGTGAAGCCAATTCTATCAATATAGCGGGCCATGTTGTTTTACTCTAATACAGAAACTATATCTGGGACAGCACCTGCAATCTGCATCACAACCTGATTAAGTTTATGATGATACACAATCATTCCTTAAAATTCATCTGACTTCTCCACAAATCAAACTGGATAGTTAATAGAAATGTAATAGATATCATCACTACTCAATCTTTCAAATCCTTTGATAGTGGCTCTAATGTCTGTAATTCCCTAGGAATTCAATATTGCATCAAGCTTAATACCTCAGCAGGGAATAGAATCTTCAAAGGCTTCCACTTAGCTCTTTCTCCTGTAATGGCCCACATTCCATATGTCAGAGAGCCACTATGGGGATATTGCCAGTCTCTAAGTATATCTATTCCAATTATACTTTCAGAAACTGGAGTTATGGACACAAAATAAATCTATGAACAAACTGCCTTCCATGAGTCTAACTTCAGTTAAGACTTCCATCTATCAGTTGACCCCCACACTCCCCAGTTTGACTACTGGACCACAGTGGTATTTTAAGCCCCTAAGAATTAGCATCAACTCAAAGCCACCAACCAGTCTTCCTGACAGCTTCCTTTTTCCTAGAGCACTCAGGTAACTGGACCCAGATCCCACTGTACAAGGTTTGAAGAAGAATTTATAGGATATACACGTGGCAAAATTGCTGTGTCCTCAAAAGGAGCTCTAAAGGCACCTGCTTCAATTGGCACTGCACCATAATCCTCCACAATTAATAGCTCAATTAACTGTGATGCCACTTTATGCCATGAATTATTAGTCTACCACTTCCAATTACAAGGAAATCAACATTGTGCTCAAGCCTCACAGTATGGCCAAACCAATCCCAAAATCTATCTTTGATAGTTATCTTTTGGGACCCCTCCCCCTTGTATCAATTCTGGATTGGTCAGAGGCCAGGTGAGAGAAGCCAAGTTAGTAATATGAACAGGGAATACTTAATATAAAAAATTATTAATAGGTAAAAAATAGTCATCCACTAAATGTAGTAAAAGAATACTCATTGAAATACAGTAATTGCTAATGGAAGAAGCATTTACAACCTCTAGAACTGAGGGAGGACAAACATGGAAGAAACTAAGACTTTGTAAGAAGGCAACTCCCGCAAGCTAAGGGTGCATTCTAACCTAATTAGACAGGGCGTGGCTATAGCAAACTGCAGGGGGTAGGAAAAGTATACTGCTATGTCAAAGGGCTTGAATGGTTCACAAGAAGTTGCCCACTGCGGCACTGGTGGGCCAGCACTTGTCCTCCAGAAAGCATTCCCTGGGGCATGGTGGCCTAAAACTGATCTGCAGGAAGCTGTCTTTTGGGGCAGTAGTATGCTGAGTCTGGCTCTCAATCTCCTGGGTGCCTGAGAAGCCAGCTGAAATTGAGCACTAGTCCTAAACTGCTGGTAACCATGCCACAGAAGAAAGAAAATGTATATCAGAACCAGGACAACAAATCTATTCCTCTGCTACTCCTAGCTCTGTCCCTCCAATACCATGTATTGACAAAATCTAACATTATACCAGCTGGCAAAAGAGAAATGTTTACATTTCCAACTCTAGCATCACAGTGTGGGGCAGAGAAAGGTAGATGTGGAGCTGTGGAACAATAAATAAATAACTGGCACATGGAGACAAGATGGGAAGCCTGATGAATATTGCTTATTTTGGAGCTAACCTACTGGCATACAAAGACAAATCATAACATAGTAAGATATTTTCATTCACCATTCTCCTTTCAAGAGATGAAACAGCTTTTTTTTTAAGATTTTATTTATTTGACAGAGACAGAAGTCACAAGTAGGCAGAGAGGTAAACAGAGGGGGAGGAGGAAGCAAGCTCCCCGCTAAGGAGAGAGCCCAGTGTGGGGCTCAATCCCAGGACCCTGAGATCATGACCTGAGCCAAAGGCAAAGGCTTAACTCACTGAGCCACCCAGGTGCCCCTGAAACAGCTTTTGTCAGAACCTATGGTACATAG
>RCUC01147736.1:0-16781 GCA_003697995.1 Taxidea taxus jeffersonii | reverse complement strand
AGAACAAAACTGAGAACTTACACTTTCCCATTTTAAAACTTACTACAAAGCTACAGTAATCAAAAGAGTATGGTATGGATTTCTTCCTGCTATCCAAAAACAGAGTTCCTATGAAAACTTTTATAAACTGAAATGGCATAGAGTGAAAAAGCAATTAACATTAATTTACATGGAAAATTTTTTTAATATTCCCAGACCAAAAAAACAATCTCTGTTAGGGTTTTCAGATACTTTAGGACACATCTTGCTAATGGATGCACAGCATAAATCAAGATTAAGCACAGATGCTCAAAGACATGGTACAAAGCTACAGTGGCTTGATACTGAGATGTAGTTCAAAGAGCTTGGTTGTGCCACTCTTGCTGCTCAGGGTACATGCTGCCTCTATAAAGGCTCACTACAAAACAAGTGCTGAATGATTTTTTTCTCCCTTTTAATCTTTTGTCATAAAAGCAACAATCCTTTTAAGATTTCTTTCAGTTAATGAAAACAGGTACCAATGTAGGTCTTTTGTAAAAGCAAAATGGCATAACACAAATTTTTGAAAAGCAGGGGATACCTACACTGACACAAGACAACATATAGACCAATGGAGTAAAATTTACAGTCTAGAAACAAACCCATATGTGCATGGCAAATTGATTTTTGACATGGAGGTCAAGACCATTCACTGGGAGTAACAATAGTCTCTTCAACAAATAATTCTGGGACAACACGCAAAAGAATGAAATGGAATCCCTATTATACAACATATACAAAAACTAACTGAAAATGAATCAATGACTTAAACATAAGAGCTAAAATCATAAAACTCTTACAAAACCCTAGGGGTAAATCCTACAGAATCAAAATTTAAATGGAGTCACTTATGATGGGGACAAAATGGTACTGGCTAGTGCAGGCACATTAAAGCAAAACAAAACTTAGCCTTACCTGACAAATTGCAGTAACTTATGGCTCCTCTTAGAAACCAGCCCAGGACAGTGATGCCCCAAAATGCCATGTCTGTTCATGTCATCTTTGGACTTTCTTTTTTCTCCGATTCAGCTACCCTGACACAAATACAAAGACCAATCAACCAATCAAATGAAAAAGCCAAGTAACTTCCATGTTTACCCCATAAACACCTTTTAACTATAAACTCATTGCTCTCTCAGTGTTGAGTTTCCGGTTTACAGTTCAAAACCATTGCAAGAAACTCATCTTTCTGTTTTATTTTACTCAGTGTGCAGAGTTGGGTTTTTGGCAGCCCTTATGAATTTGGATTTCGCAATGGGTTTTTAAGTATGACACCAAAAGCACACCACAAGAGAAAAAATGAACTAGGCTTCATCAAAAAATTAAGTTTGTACATCAAAGCAAGAAAGTGAAAAGACAATCTAGAGAATGGAAGAAAATATTTGCAAAGCATGTATCTGATAAGGGTCTAATATCCAGAATATAGAAAGAACTCGTAACTTAAACAACAAAGACAACCTAATTAAAAAATGGGCAAAGGACTTGAATAGACAGTTCTCCAAAGATATACAAATGGCCAACATAGACATGAAAGATGTGCAACATCACTAGCCTTAGGAAAACACAAATCAAAACCACAATAACATACTACTTCATATCTACTAGGATGACTATAATTTTTAGAAAGAAGAAAAAATTTGGTGAGGACGTGGAGAAATTGGAACCACCACATATTGATTTCCGCTGGTATGTAAAAGGTCTCAGCCACTGTGGAAAACAATTTTATCAAGTTCTCAAATATTTAGAATAGAATTACCATATGACCCAGCAATTCCATTCCCAGGTATTTGATAAGCTATCTCCATGGCTCTAGTCTGATTTGTGGGGCATGTACCAACCAGTTGTAGCAAGAATTCTAAGTCAGTTTACAGAGAACTGTATGTCTGGATCCACCTGGATATATGATCACCTTCAGTATCTGATCAAACTCTTAGTCCCCACCCTTGGTGTCTGATCATTGATCTGCCTTCAGTCAGAACCCCAAGTCAGTTTAGTCAGAATGCCTCCTGACCCCTATTTCCTATTAAGAAACTTCCATCCACTGCCTTCCAACTCTCCTCCCTAGCTATAAGCTACTACTTGTTCATGCTGTATATTTGGAATTGAGCCCAGTTCTATACTGAGGTCTCTTTCCCTCCTTTGCAATAGTTCCTGAATAAAATATGTTTTCACCACTTGAACTATGTCAGGCTCTGGTTTTCTTTTAGGGTTTATTACACCCCACCAAATTGAAAAAAGGACTCAAATACTACCACACAAATATTCACAGCAACACTATACACAATAGTGGAAAGGCGTAAATAACCCAAGTGGCCATCAATGGACCAATGCATAAAACTGCGGTATATACATACAATGGAACAGAATATAAGCCATAAAAAGAAATTAAGTATTGATACTTGCTACAAGGTGGATGGACCCGGAAAACATTATGCTAAGGGAAAGAAGACAGACACAAAAGAAGTCACGCGTTCCATTTTTTTGTTAATATATTTTATTTATTCATTTGACAGAGAGAGAGATTACAAGTAGGCAGAGAGGCAGGCAGAGACAGAGAGAGGGGGAAGCAGGCTCCCTGCTGAGCAGAGAGCCCAATGTGGGGCTCGATCCCAGGACCTTGGGATCATGACCCAAGCGGAAGGCAGAGGCCTTAAACCACTGAGCCACCCAGGTGCCCCCACGCGTTCCATTCTTGTGAAATATCCAGATTAGGTAAATCTAAAGACTCTAAAAGTAACTGGTGTCTGCTAAGGTCTAAGAGAGGAAAAAATGGTAAGTAAATACTTAATGGGGGTGATGAAAATGTTTTGGAATCGGAGTTGATGGTTGCACAAAATCATGAATGTACTAAATGCTACTGAATTATACTCTTAAAATGTTTCATTTTACGTTCTGTGAATTTCACCTGAATAAGAATAAAGTTTATACCCAACAAACAAAGTTGTTTAAAGGTGCAGAACTACAATTAGACATTGTAATGTATGCTATTATTCCCTTCCTGAATTATTAGAATTCTTGACAGTGAAGTTGCTTCTGTTTGTTTTTTTGAATTTTTTAAACATTAAATTCATTGTCGTTTGATATGTACTATGGAGGGCTGAATGGCTTGGACTAGTAACTATAGAAATGTGACATTCCCTTCCCATTTGGATGGGCTGAGCAATAAAGCCCATTCCAAGTTTTTCACTCTGGAAATTCAGAAGGACACCCTACCCACCCAATAGCCACATCCTACCTCGCATTTTACGGAGCCGAATACCTGGCCTGCGGAGGAGCTTGCCCCCTTCCCCGTCCCATCCGGCCCCGCCCCTCAGTTGGGCCTGAGTCCCCAAGGGCTTTGCGGGGACATCCCCGGCAACACAGCCCCTTCGCGCGAAAGCCTCCAGAGTGCCTCCCGGCCCTCCCAACTCCACCTCTTCCGCCCGCGGTCCCCAGCTCGCCCCGCCCAGCGCACCAGTCGGAAGTGCGGGCGCCGGAACAGGCCAGGGCTGAGTTTGCGACGCTCCCGCGAGGGGACGGAAGAAGCGAACCTGCAACCCGCAGGGCGGGGCCCTTGCCCACACGTAGCATTCCAGCCGACCCCGAGGCGCGCCGTCATGACGCCCAGCGTGGCGTCTTCCCGCACAGGTGGGCGGTGGCCGGTGGCCGGTGGCGGGTGGCGGGTAGGTGGGTGTGAGTGGCGGGCCCGCAGCGGACGGTTAGGCGCGCGAGATCTTGGCTGGGGTCAGAGGTGAGCGAGCGGCTTCCCGAGTGGCTTTTCGCCGCTTTCCACAGAGTGGGGATCCCGCAGGAGGAAGGTGTTCCCGGGGACGGGAGCGGGCTGAGCTGAGTCCCCGCACTCCGGGGCCTCAGTTGCCTCTCGCAGTGTTCCCAAGCAACGGTTTTGGTTGTAGTTTTGACTTTTGGATTCCAGGTACGGGTGTTTCCGG
This sequence comes from Taxidea taxus jeffersonii, assembly GCA_003697995.1. Taxonomy (NCBI): domain Eukaryota; kingdom Metazoa; phylum Chordata; class Mammalia; order Carnivora; family Mustelidae; genus Taxidea; species Taxidea taxus. The sequence goes on along the minus strand of RCUC01147736.1, from coordinate 12,834 downwards.
AAATTCCCAAGAATATCGCGTAGCGCTTCTTTGGGAGAGGGTTTCTTGGTATCCATATTGAATAAAGGCTGTTCCTTCTGCTGTTGAGTTGTGGCGTTATGTTGGTAAAGCCTAAATTGTTTCAAAAACAACAACAACAACAAAATTCGAACAGTTAAAGCGTCAGGTCGATCAGGAAAAGCAGTGGAATGAGTTACGTGTTTTACAGTTGGATTAATGTATCGGACGCCGCTGTGGTTACCGGGAGTTCAGAATTAAGAGCTATCTGTTCCTGGAAGCCCTCTTCTGTAACCATCGCATCAGGAGGGGCTGCGTTTTCCTGATGTCCCTGGTAGGAAAATAGTGATTAGCAAGATTTTCGGAGTTAGATTGACTATAGTGTACGAAGGTTGAGAACCATGATATGAAGTTAGATCAAAATTTTAAAAGATGTACATTATTAGTCTGAGCAGAATTCGATCTCTAAGTGCACTACTTTTTAAAATCTAGAAACAGGTGCTGGATTGAATGGCCAGAAGGTTGTAAGATTTAGTAGAAAGAATCTAAGATTAAAAATTGAGAGTATGAATTCCAGTCTGTTGTGTGATATTGGGAAAATTTTTCGTTTTGGTGCCTTATTTTGTAAAAGGAGACGATAATGACAATGGTCTTTTCACAGGGTTCTGGTAAATCTTATATGCGGTCGTAGGGCTTGGTTTGTGAATTGTATACGTAGTTAATGGTATTAAAGTTTCGAAGCTTTCCTCTTCCCACCCCTCTCCCCAGTTTAGTGACAGGAGATGTAATTTTAAAATCACCACATTTTGCGTGTACCTGGTGTATCTCCATCTTTAGATTCAGTGGTCAGAAATTTTCACCTTAACTTATTAAATCCATGAGCTGTTGGAAGGTAGGACTAGTGTCTTTCTTTTTAAATTATTATTCCTGGAACTTGGATGGTGCCTGTCATTTTTTGGTTTTGTTTGTTGCTTAAACCCAAACTGGCAAAACCTAAGCTTTGGGTTCACCAAAAATAAACAAAAACAGTTTCACATGGAGAATACTGTTTTCTGTCACTTGAGAATGTGTTTTTCATAACTTAGTGATAGGTAGACACACAAGTTAGAGGGATTTAGGTAAAATTAGCCTTTGCATCGGCTAGAGATTTTTTTTTAAAAAATGCTGATCCCTAGGCCCTCCTCCACACCAGTTAATCAGAAGCACTGAAAGGTAGGGCATGAGTATACCACTTTTTAAAGCTCCCCAGGTTATTCTGTTGAGCAGCCAGGATGAGAACGCATGTGTTAGAGGAATGAGATTCTTCAGCAGTGTATCCAGTTTGCTTGAAGGAGGGGAAAGGTTAGAAGGATTGGAGCTGTATCTGCAAAATGTAGCTTGAGATATTTGGGGGAATATCTTTAGAGGACTTTTATCAGCAGGTGTGATGAAATGTATGATTTGTAAAGTGAACTGTACAGTGACAAAGGGCAGTGGGTAGATTGTTAGAATAATCCGTAGGAACAATAACAGTAGCAACAGTGGTGATGAAGAGGAGAAATTTAAAGACATTTATTCTTTTCTCTCACGATGTTAAATATCCTGAAGAAAGCAAGTAATGATTCTAATTTGCAAACTTTATTTTACCCTACCTAGTTAAAACCGTACTTTAAATTCAAATTGTACTTTTTAACAATTGGAAAGACTGTGATATGTGATTTTTATTGTTGCTGATTATTCAAAAATGTGTTCAAAATTTCTGTTTCTCAAGTAATTTTCCTTAGTAACAAAATCATCTGATTTCTCTTAATAGCTTTATGTTAATGGGGAGGGTTTTGTTGTTTTTTTTCCAGCACTGTAAGATTGATATTAAAGACATGGTTTTCAACCCTCTTCATCAACGCACATAAGTTATCCCTTCTTTTTGGACCTCCATTTTATACCACAATGGTAAGCTAGAACTTATTATGTTCTTGTTTTTAGAGTGTTCTCTTCCTTTATCTCTATAAAAATATCTGTATTACAGGTACAGAAATACTTACGTATGCCTGAGTTACCCTACCTGGGAAATAATCAATTATCTGCAAAATCTTTTCTAGGAAATAGGGGACTTGGGCACCTGAGTGGCTCAGTCAGTTAAGTGGCTGCCTTCGGCTCAGATCATGATCCAGAGTCCTGGTATCCAATCCCACATCTGGCTCCCTGCTCAGCAGGGAGCCTGCTTCTCCCTCTCCCTCTGCCTGCTGTTCTGCCTACTTGTGTTCTCTCTCCATCTCTTGAATAAATAAAGACTTTAAAAAAAAATTTGTTTTTAATGAAATAGGGGACTCATCTCTCAGTTGAGTGGTACACTTACGTCTAACTGAAAAGGATAGTGGGTCTGTCCTAATGTTTGTGAAGCATTAAAAATATTTACTTCTGCCACAGTCAGATCACTGGCAAGGAAGATGGGTATAAATACGAATGATTTTGGCGGGGGTGGGAGGGGTGGGCACAGGTCTCTTATATTTTAAAGTTCCTCTTAATTTAGATTTTTTTTTTTTAGGTTTAAAAATGAATGTAACCTGCTTACCACAAATAATGTTTAAAGCAGCATCAATGTTAGCCTTCTGATGGCACATTTCTGTTCACTGACTTACAGTCATTAAGCATACTTGGGGCTGAGCATTTACCTTTTGCCATGAAAAATTTTAAAGAGAAAGGGAAAAGAAATCACTTAATTGTGTTTGAGAGAAGTAGCAGCATTTAACAATGAAAAAATAAACACTGACAGCAGTGCTGAAGAAACCTTTGAAAACATTTATTCTCTATTTTGATCTTGCCTATCCACCACTGCCCTGTTAGAGAAAAGTAGAGCTGTCACACTGCTGATCTCGACTTATATTTTGCATCCTTATTAGCTATCACTTTCCTCTCAAGTGTTAGGAGGTCATGAATAAATGATGCTTATAAACATAAGCAGTTACATCTCACTAGAGCTTTTGAAGTTTTGATTTCAGAAGATACAGCATTTACTTGAAAAGACTGACAACCACATGTCTTAGAGTATACTTTGATTATGTTTATTATGATTTTTATATAAACTTAAAGATTTTTATGACCAAAATAATGAAAACAACCTTATAAATTTGTTAAAAGGGCATATCTAGAGTTATAGTCTTGTGCTGGAAAATGGTTCATATTCAAGAATCTCATCTTGAATCCTGGGAACCAATTTTATTAAGAATCTGCTGCTTGTAAGATTATTTTCATAAATTAAATTGGTATAAATTTATTTTAACTGAACTTTTTGAAATGATGGCATATTTCACCCTTTTTTTACTTTTACATTTTAGATGTTTGGTAATGTGAGTGGGTCGTATTTTGTTTTTTGGTTTTTTAATTGCTGTCTAAAAAGACCAGCTGTTTTTGTCATCATAGGAATTCTCCATCCCTAGAACTAGGGTGGCAGGGTCACTTAAACCTTTCCATGGTTTCCAAAGGCTGGCAATATTTTTTTCCCCCTGCCTTCTTGGGATTTTGGTGAGTGCTAATTTTTAACCCATGGAGTTTAGTAGGTAGAATTACTGGACTCCCCAAATAAAACAGAAAAATTTAGACCCTAACTAATGAAAAATGAAAGTTCTCTGCCTCTCAACGGAATTAAAAATTAAAGATGACTATCATTGTGAATGAAAAATAGTGTGACACTGTATGGTACCCAAACCACAAAATTAGAAAGAAATATCATTGGTGTTAAATGTGCTTATATAAAATCTAGTCCTGGGGCGCCTGGGTAACTCAGTAAGTTAAGCCTCTGCCTTTGACGGGTCATGATCTCAGGGATCAAGCCCCCATCAAGCTCCTTTCCCCCCTCTCTGCCTGCCTCTCTGCCTACTTGTGATCTCTCTCTGTCAAATAAATAAAATCTTTAAAAAATAAAAATAAAAACCCTAATATTTCTTATTTTTAGATGTCATTACGGAAGACAGTTTTACAAGTGAGGAAGACAGAGCTTTACCTTTTCTTGCCTTGATAAAAGGGTCTCGAAATGGATGAAGAATGGGAATCTATTATATTTTCTCAAGCCCTATTATTTCATTAATTCTAGATGCATTTTTCTTTTACATTTTAATATTACTGAATTAATTGAGTCTACAATTAAGGACATCTTGCACTTACAATTGGCTGCAATTGTTTCTTAATATAACCTAGAATTGATGCATACTTACAGTTAGTGGTGTCTTAAAGTCATTGAAACATGGTAATGATAGCTATCATTTATTGCATTTCTACTGTGCACTGACCTAGAAACCTTATATTTTCTCTGCATTAAAATATCAGGATTATCTTTTTTTTTTTTTTAAGATTTTATTTATTTGACAGAAAGACACAGCAAGAGAGGGAACACAAGCAGAGGGAGTGGTAAAGGGAGAAGCAGGCTTCTGTGAGCAGGGAGCCTGCTGCGGGGCTCGATCCCTGGACCTGGGATCATGACCTGAGCTGAAGGCAGACGCTTAATGACTGAGCCACCTAGGTGCCCCAAGATACCAGGATTTTCTGAATTGGTGTTAGGTATAAATATAACAATACCCCCAATTTCCAGGGTTCCTAGCAGATTAGGAGAGTTAATCTTTCCTTCACTTTAATTGCATACTTGATGGCTATATATTTTCCTGAATAGTGCTCTTAGAACTTGAGGTTTATAAAATGGCAGTAGTTTCTATATCCAACTCTTGGCTCTGTATCAGCCTCCATAAACACTAGCCAAAGAAAATAATTTTAGCATTTCTTACATAATTTATTGTCATAATCAGGTACCCAAAACTGACATGATTTTTCTTTGTAATATATCTTGAACATATAGTGGGGTGGGTGGATATAAAATAAAGGAAAATATGTTAGACATGTTTTAGAAAAAAACATTTATAAACATTTAACTAGAAGTGTTATATTAAATTATTTTTTGTGAAAATAACTAATACCAAAAACCCCATTTACTTTTTACAGCAACAAGCTTTAGAACTAGCTTTGGATCGTGCTGAGGTGAGGTGTGACTAAGTTACATATTGAAAAAGTGTTGTCTTAATTAACAAAACTCAGTTTTAAGAGATTTTTATATGTGGTCCTCAAAGGAGCATATTAACGTAATTTTAGGATAAGTATGAATATAATTTTGCCATAAATAAAAATGCTTTGGAATGAGGTTTGGGTCATCTCTTATTTGGAATTCTTATTAATGAAATTAAAGAAATTAAGTCTTATTAATTCTTATTAATGTTGCAGACTAAAAATTATTGAACAAAGAATTTCCAAAGTTATGTTTTCCTGTTTTGATAAGTTTTGTAATTGCTCAGTTAGAAGGGAAGATAAATATATAGAGTTCTTACTCTGAAAAACAATCTGAGGGTTTTGAAGGGGAGGGAGGTTGGGGGAGCCAGGTGGTGGGTTTTATGGAGGGCACTTACTGCATGGAGCACTGGGTGTGGTGCATAAACAATGAATTCTGTTACACTGAAAAGAAGTTAAATTTAAAAAAAAAGAATGGAAAAAAACATAGAGTTCTTGCAGTTGGATATGCTGTGCATATTCTGAACAAACATTAAACATTTTGAGGATAATTTTGACTTCTGAAACGATATGATTTTGCTTATAGCAGTGAAATATTGTGCTAAATTTTAGTGCAGTTTAAATTTCACTTGTTTGTAATAGAAATTTAGAAGTTAAGTAGTTTTTCCTATAAGCTATAATTTAATATGAATCAGGGACTTGAGTGACTAGTCTTTTTGATCTTAACACATGTTTTAAGTATATTTAAAATAGAGCTGTTTGTGCACTAAGCAAAAGGCAAGCTGTTTTCATAAACTTTTCTTTTGTAGTATGTCATTGAAAGTGCCCGACAGAGACCTCCTAAAAGGAAATACCTGTCTAGTGGAAGGTATGCATACTTAATTGATTGAAATCTTTGATTATTGGAAATAATGATAGCTACCATTTATTGCACTTCTTCTAGGCACTGTGCTAGAAATCCAACCCTAGTTCACCCACAGTGTGGGGGGAAATTGAGGAAAAAGGGAAATTTTTGAAATAGCATTCACTTCATGATAATTATTTTGTTTCATTAAATTTTAGAAAATCTGTATTTCAAAAACTTTATGACTTATATATTGAAGAATGTGAAAAAGAGCCTGAGGTTAAGGTAAGTGTAATTTTTTTATTATTGCTTTTGAAATGTAGAGGAAGAGGGACATTTGAAGGAGTTTAATTTGAAGCAGTAATGATTTATATTTTTGTCAGTTAACTAACATCTTTTCCAGCCAATTCTAGCCAATTCTGCAGTTGACCCATAACCTTGGCTAATCTGGCACTGGGTAGAGATCACCTGTTTAAGTAAGAGAGGTGAACAGTGTTTGCTGAATAACAAAATATTTCCTTGAGTAGCCCAAAGAAGCCAAGCCACCATAAATATTATCTTTTGCTTCTTTCAGCCCTTGATAAGTGATTTGTAGACCAAAGACAGGAGGAAACAGGTCACTATTTCCTCATGGTAATTTGTACTGGAAAGTTAAAGCTATTGTAAGGATGTGTAGGAAATTCAGGTGTGATAATAAAAGATGAATTTGGTCACAAAAATTAGTTCAGAGCCATGTTAACTCATTTTTATTTAGTATAAAAGTATGGGCAATAAAAATGTAACAAACTTTTGGATTGTTGGGTTATAAGAGCCTTAAAAAGCTCTATGAGCTTCTTTAAAGATGAATACCATTGTGCTCACTGTGGCAGCACATATGCTAATAATGAATACCATTTGGGGTGCTTGGGTGGCTCATTCATAAGCATCGGACTCTTGGTTTCAGCTCAGGGCATGATCTCAGTTGTGAGATGGAGCCTGGCATAGAGCCCACTTAAGATTCTCCCTCCCCCTCTGCCCCTTATGTTCCCTCTCTCTCTTAAAAAGAAAAATACCTTTTCACCTGTTAGGCAAAAATTTAGTGGAATGCTAGTAATATCTAGCCTTTAAAATCTTAACATGGGGGGGCACCTGGGTGGCTCAGTGGGTTAAAGCCGCTGCCTTCGGCTCGGGTCATGATCCCAGGGTCATGGGATCGAGCCCCATATCGGGCTCTCTGCTCTGCAGACAGCCTGCTTCCTCCTCTCTCTCTCTGCCTCTCTGCCTACTTGTGATCTCTGTCAAATAAATAAATAAAATCTTTAAAAAAAAATCTTAACAGGGAAAAACAGTAAGTATTGAATAAATCTTATGGTATGTTTCTCATAAGTTTTGTTGAGATACAAATTAAGCACAATAAATTGCGCATGTTTAAAGTATATATTTTGTAAGTTTTGACATAATGTACATCCATTAAACTATCACCACAATCAATAAATATAGCAAATATATCCATCACCTCAGGGACAGAACTAAGATAGGATACATAAGTAAAGATTGTAAATTGGGGTTGGCAATCATTATCTGCCAGCTGAATCTAGCCCACTGCATGTTTTTGTAAATGAAGTTTTGTTGGAATCCAGCCACAGCCATTCATTTATGTCTTGTCTGTGGCTGATTTCAAGGTATAACAGCAGAGTTAAGTATTTGCAACACAGACCATACATAGCCTACAAGCCTAAAATACTGTCTAGCCCTTTAAGAAAGAAATTTTCTGACCTCTGATTTTTTGCTCACCCTCGAAGTAAGTAGAAACCAACTTGTTGTCTTGAAGAGATACTCAATACTGTTCGAATTTATGTAATTGTCTTATGTCAAATTAGAAGGTTTTCTCTACCCTTGAAACTACTTTAAAATTTAGTCTCTCTCTACTAATCTTTTTTTTGGGGGGGGGGTGGGAGAAAGTGAGAGAGCACGCAGTGGGAAAGTGTAAAGGAAGAGGGAGAAAGACTGAAGCAGACTCTGCACTGAGTGCGGAGCCTGACATGGGGCTCAGTCTCAAAACCCTGAGATCATGGCCTGAGCCAAAACTGAGTCAGATGCTTCACCAACTGCACCATGCAGGTGTGCCCCTCTACTGATTATTCATTAAATAGTTCAACTGTTGATTTGCTCATTTTTTTTTAAATTATCAAGATGCTGGGGGTTTTTATTCCATGGTTAGAATAAATCAGTTTATCATTTGTCTCTGCATATAACTGTATATATACATGTTTAACACAAAATACTTGGGTTTGTTTTTTGAGAGCCTATAAAACTATTCTATTAACTCAATTTTTTGTAAATAAAATTTGATTAAATGAATTCTAATATCTATATATGTGGGTTTCATTTTAAAACATGCACATTTCTAAAATAATGGATTTTAGGGCACCTGTGTGACTCAGTGGGTTAAAGCCTCTGCCTTTGGCTCAGGTCATGATCTCAGGGTCCTGGGATCGAGTCCCCTCATCGGGCTTTCTGCTCAGCAGGGAGCCTGCTTCCCTTCCTCTCTCTGCCTGCCTCTCTGCCTACTTGTGATCTCTGTCTGTCAAATAAATAAATAAAAATCTTAATAAAATAATGGATTTTAGGTATGTGTACTATATTTCCTGATGACTTTTCTTTTTTCACAGAATAGTTTCTAGGGGTGCCTGGGTGGCTCAGTTAGTTAAGCATCTGCCTTTGGCTTAGGACATGATTCCAGAGTCCCAGGACTGAACCTCTCATCAGGCACCTGGCTCGGAGGGGAGTCTGCTTCTCCCTCTTTCTCTGCCCCTCCCCCTGCTCATGCTTTCTCTCTCTCACTCCCTTTCTCAAATAAATAAATAAAATCTTTAAAAAGAAAAGTTTCTGAAGAGCTGTTATATTGAATTTATAGGAAATTGTCTAAATTCCTCATTTCTGGGGCGCCTGGGTGGCTCAGTGGGTTAAAGCCTCTGCCTTCGGCTCAGGTTATGATCTCAGGGTCCTGGGATGGAGCCCGGGCGTCGGGCTCTCTGCTTAGCAGAGAACCTGTTTCCCTTCCTCTCTCTCTGCCTGCCTCTCTGCCTACTTGTGATCTCTGTCTCTGTCAAATAAAAAAATTAAAAAAATAAATTCCTCATTTCTTACCAGCTAGGTATCTTTGAGCCTAACATTACAACTAAGTAGAGCTTTTGAATTTGTTCATATCTAATTTATGCCAGAAAATATTTTAAAAAGGGGACACCGTTAACAGTACAATCAAAGCTAATACCCCAAATTCTTTATGTATAGACTTATACTTAAAAGAAACCATGTATATGACATCTGTGTTTTATGTATTTTCCCTTAATGGTTTTACATTTTACTCATTTAAATATTTTTGTTTTATTCTGCTTGTATGCAAATACATGTATTTTATATATGAGCCTTTTTGGTGTTTTGTAGATCACTTTTTTCTTTGTGGTATGAACTCATTTGTATAAAACATAGTAGGAGACCAAAATTGAATTTACATAGTTGTGCCTTGTATTTGGTGGCTGTATTGTTTGTGAATCTTCCCCATATATTCAGGATCATAATGTGGAAGGAAGACTGAAAGTTTCATTCAAGTCTGAATAAATCATAGTATTTTGGGGGCACCTGGGTGGCTCAGTGGGTTAGGCCTCTGCCTTCGGCTCAGGTCATGATCTCAGGGTCCTAGGATCAAGCCCCACATCGGACTCTCTGCTAAGCGGGAAGCCTGCTTCCCCCCTTCTCTATCTGTGCCTGCCTCTCTGCCAACTTGTGATCTCTCTCTGTCAAAAAAATAAAATCTTAAAAAAAAAAATAATATTTTTGCTAAGGTTATGCCAGATTATTTTCATGCCCTGCCTCTTTTTAAAGCAGAAATTAAGAAGAAATGTGAATTTGCTAGAGAAGCTGGTTATGCAAGAGACATTATCCTGTTTAGTGGTCAACCTATACCCAGGAAATGAGGGATATTCTCTGATGCTCAGGGGAAAAAATGGATCAGGTAAGAACCTTTGGAGAGCTGCAGCCACAAAAATCCCTCTGCAAGGCAGGATGTGCTCTTTTAGAAGTTAGAAGTAGTTTTTTAATCTGTTAAGTGGTCTGTCCCTCAGATCAGTGATGACTTGATAAAAGAAGGCATGAGCCCAAATTTTCCTTTTTATAGTGTTTTATTAGAAAGTATGTGTAAGATGATTGCCTTCATGAATAAGAATTCTAATTGAGGTAGGTCTTTGAAGTTAAATTATGTAAGACCTAACCTTTAAATAATTGTCACAGTTTTCCTTCTTTTGCTATTTACATTTTAAGGTAGTGTAAGGTGTTTGTTTTTCTTCTGTATTTTGAGTATACTCTGAGTCTGAAACCTTCAAAGTAAAGCAGACTCTCTGCCTTTTGAATAATTTTCTTATTTAGTAACATTTATTTCTATTAATATAAACTTGAAAATAGAGTTTTGAAATATAAGCAGTCTTAGATTTCACTAAAGATACATCTAGAAATTTGATAGAGTGATGATGATATGGGTTCTACAAGGAAATCCAGTTAAGGATTTTTTTTCTTTTGTTGATAATTAATTATAAAATGTAACAATTTTGTTCTGTATGTAAGTGACCATTTTTCATATGAGGTACCAAGTTATCATGCTGATTTTCAGATTAGAGCTAAGTAGTCTTCAAGGGACTTTCAGTTACCAGTGTGGGAATTTTCTCATATTCTGACTATTGTATTGCTGGCTGTAGTTTGCATTATGCTGTTAGGCCAGATTCTTTTCATAGTGTGTTGGGGGTTTTCTCCTTTCTGGCCTAAAACTATATACAATATACCAAGTCTTTTAGTAGTATATGAAGTGATTCATTTATAAGACTTAAATAAAGGAGAACTTTAGGAAAGCCTTTGGGATTTTTTTTTTAATGGAAACTCATTTAAATTATATACCTAAGCTTTGCAGTGAGCCTGAACACTTTTCAGAAACTTTATATTTTAATATTAAGATTCTGAGACCATTCGACTGCCTTACGAAGAAGGAGAATTGCTTGAATACTTGGATGCAGAAGAATTACCTCCTATTTTGGTTGATCTCCTAGAAAAATCTCAGGTACAAAATTTTTCTCTTTAAAATGTCATGGGGCGCCTGGGTGGCTCAATGGGTTAAAGCCGCTGCCTTCAGCTCGGGTCATGATCCTGGGGTCGTGGGATCGAGCCCCACATCGGGCTCTCTGCTCTGCAGACAGCCTGCTTCCTCCTCTCTCTCTCTGCCTCTCTGCCTACTTGTGATCTCTATCAAATAAATAAAAAAATAAATAAATAAATAAAAATAAAATAAAATAAAATGTCATTAGAGAGGCTCCTGGGAGACTCACTTGGTTAAGTGTCTGCCTTCAGCTCAGGCCACAATCTCAGGATCCTGGGATGGAGCCTTGCATTGGGCTCCCTGCTCAGTAGGGAGTCTGCTTCTCCCTATCCCTCTGCTGCACCACCACCCCCCCTTTGCTCTAGCTCTCTCTCAAATGAATAAAATCTTATAAGAAATAAAATGTCATTAGATTTGTCAGTTCTGTGGCGTTTGTTATAAATGATATTTGTGTTCTTGATGGTGCTGAGAACATGAAGTGAGACATTAGATATAGTTCTATGGCAACCCATTTTATTGTGGGATACTCACCCTTTAGGCTGTAATGAAATATGTAGATTTAGTTGATTCTTCTAAAATAGCTCTAACATAGTTCATTTGTTGGAAATCTCCCTATACCTACAATCAAGATTATGGGAGAAACTATTTACTCCTTGGCTGCACTCTAGCAATACTGTGTACTTAGGATAAGGAAGCTATCTAATTGGAATTTCCATTTTCTCCTAGTCCTAGTTAACTAGAATCCACATCTCTTTTCACAATTTCTGCCTGCCTTTCTGTTAAAATGGATGAAGTATTCTGTTCTAAGAAATCTCCTCTGCTCGTATTCTGGATTCTCTTCTCAGGAATTTGCAGCTTTAACCCCTCTTTTCTATTATCTGTTTTTTCCCTTTCTACTAGATAAAGAGGACAAGTATATTGTACTATATCTCAGCTTTAAAAAAAAAAAATCCTCCCTTGAACCCATGTCCTTCTCCAGGTACTATTCTAGCAAAGCTCTTCACAAAATTGTATGTAATCATTCTGTCTTTTTTCTCACATCTCATTCTTTTCTCTGTCTACCTCTTTCAGCATTTAACATCACCATTCTACAAAAGCAGCTTTGTCAAGGTCACCAGTGATCTCCAAGGCACTGAATCAACTGGTCGCTTTCTGTTCTCATCTTTTTCTTTTCTTTTTTTTTTTAAGATTTTATTTATTTGTCAGAGAGCGAGTGCACAAGCAGGGGGAGCAGCAGTCAGAGGGAGAGACAGACTCCCTACTGAGCAGGGAGCCCAATGTGGGACTTGATCCCAGGACCCTGAGATCATAACCTGAGCCGAAAGCAGCCACTTAACTGACTGAGGCACCCAGACATCTCTTCCGTTCTCATCTTAATTGTTCTCAACAAAATTGGGTGCAAATGACTGCTTCCTCCTTGGCATGCTCTTCTTTTGGTTTCCGAAACATTGCATTCTGGTTTTTCCTTTTCTCTCTATTCCTTCTGTCTTCTAATCTGTCATCTTTTTTCCCTTCATAAATGTGTGATGGTTTCAAGGTTCAATCCTATGCCTTCTATTCTTTAATAACATTCTATTGCTTGATGATCTCAACCAGTGTCATGAGTTTTAAAATGACATTTAATCCCTTATCTCTCCATGACTATTCCATTAAGCCCCAAACTTACATTTACTAGGATACGTAGTAGGTTCCTCAAACTTCACATGACAAGAACAGCACTTTTTATTTTCTACCTCTCAGACCAGTTTCAGTCTTCGTAATCTGTGACCCCTTTCCCCTTTCACAGTCCATCAGCAAATGTCACTTGTACCTTCAAAATATATGTGGTCATGACCTGCTATAG
>RCUC01147735.1:0-56923 GCA_003697995.1 Taxidea taxus jeffersonii | reverse complement strand
GCCAATCGGAGAAAGACAACTATCATATGATCTCCACTTCCTCATATCAGGGAGATCATATGATAGTTGTCTTTCTCCGATTGGCTTATTTCGCTAAGCATAATACCCTCTAGTTCCATCCACGTCATCGCAAATGGCAAGATTTCATTACTTTTGATGGCAGCATTGTATTCCATTGTATATATATATACCACATCTTCTTTATCCATTCATCTGTTGATGGACATCTAGGTTCTTTCCATAACTTGGCTATTGTGGACATTGCTGCTATAAACATTCGGGTGCATGTGCCTCTTTGGAACACTACGTTTGTATCTTTAGGGTAACAGTCCTTACATTTTTAAAAAAGTTCTTAGTTAAATACTAGTAAGTTATCATACAGTGTAATGTTAGTTTCAGGTGTACAGTATAGTGGTTCAACACTTCCATCCATTACCCCATGCTTCTGACAACAAGTGCCCTCCTTCATCCCCATCACCTATTTCACCCACGCCCCATGCATCTCCCTTCTGGTAACTATCAGTTTGTTCTCTTTAGTTAAGGCTCTGTTTCCTGGTTTGCCCTTTTCCCCCTTTGCTCATTTGTTTTATTTCTTAAATTCCATGTGTGAGTGAAATCACATGGTATTTGTCTGTGACTGACTTACCTCACTTAGCATAATACTCTTTAGCTCCACCCACACATCTTCTATATCCATTCACCAGTCAATAGACACTTGGGCTGTTTCCATAATTTGGCTGTTGTAGATAATGCTGCCATAAACATTAAGGTGCTTGTATCCCTTTGAATTAGTATTTTTCTGTTCTTTGAAAATATATAGTACTGCAATTGCTAGATTATAAGGCAGTTCTATTTTTAACTTTCTGAGGAATCTCCATACTGTTTTCCACAGTGGCTGCACCAGTTTGCATTCCCACCCACTGTGCAGAGGGTTCTCCTTTCTTCACATCCTTGCCAACACCTGTTGTTTCCTGAGTTGTTAATTTTAGCCATGCTGACTAGTGTGAGATGATATCTCTTTGTAGTTTTGATATGCACTACCCTGATGAGTGATGTTGCACATGTTTTCATGTGTCTGTTAGCCATCTAGATGTCTTCTTTGCAAAAATGTCTGTTTACGTCATCTGCCCATTTTTAATTAGGTTATTCATTTTTGGGGTGTTGAGTTTTAAAAGTTCTTTATATATTTTGGAAACAAAGCCTTAATCAGATATGTCATTTGTAAATATCTTCTCCCATTCCATGGGTTATCTTTTAATTTTGTTGACCGTTTCCTTCACTGTGCAGAAGCTTTTTATTTTGATGTATTGATGTATTCCCAATAGTTTACTTTTGCTTTTGTTGCCCTTGCCTTAGGAAGTGTATCTAAGAAGCTGCTCCAGCCAATGTCAAAAAAGTTGCTGCCTGTGTTCTCTTCTAGGATTGTTATGGTTTCAGGTCTCCTATTTAGGTCTTTAATCCATTTTGAATTTATTTTTGTGTATGGTATAAGAAAATGGTCCAGTTTCATTCTTTTGCATGTTGCTGTCCAGTTTTCCCAAAATCATTTGTTGAAGAGACATTCTTTTTCCCATTAGATTTTCTTTCCTGCTTTGTCGAAGATTAATTGACCATATAATTGTGTGCTTATTTCCGGGTTTTCTATTCTGTTCTATTGATCTATGTGTCTGTTTTTGTGCCAGTACCATACTCTTTTGATTAATACAGCTTTGTAATATAACTTGAAATCTGGAATTGTAATGCCTCCAGCTTTGTTTTTCTTTTTCAAGATTGCTTTGACTATCTAGGGTCTTTTGTGATTCCATATAAATTTTAGGATTGTTCTAGCTCTGTGAAAAATGCTGTTGGTATTTTGATAAGGATTGCATTAAATATGTAGATTTGCTTTGGGTAGTATAGACATTTTAACAATATTTGTTCTTCTGATCCATGAGCATGGAATGTCTTTCCATTTCTTTGTGTCATCTTCAGATTCTTTTTTTTTTAAAGAATTTATTTATTTGTGAGAGAGTGAGGGAGAGAGCATAAGAGAGTTCAAGAGAGCACAAACAGGGAGAGCAGCAGAGGGAGAGGGATAAGCAGACTCCCCATTGAGCAGGGAGCCAGCTGTGGGGCTTGATCTTAGGACCCTGGGATCATGCCCCTCTCTCTCTCTCTCTCTCTCTCTCTCTCTTTCTTTCCTTTGTTAACATATAATGTATTATTTGCTTCAGGGGTACAGGTCTGTAAATCACCAGTCTTACACATTTCACAGCACTCACCATAGCACATACCCTCCCTGATGTCCATAACCCAGCCACCCCATCCCTACCCTCTCACCCTCAGCAACCCCTCAGTTTGTTTTGTGAGATTAAGAGTCTCTTATGATTTGTCTCCCTCCCAATCCCATCTTGTTTCATTTTTTTCCCTCCCTACCCCCCATGAACCCCCATCCTGCCTCTCAAATTCCCAATATCAGAGAGATCATATGATAATTGTCTTTCTCTGATTGACTTATTTTGCTTAGCATAATACCCTCTAGTTCCATCCATGTCATTGCAAATGGCAAATTTTTTTTTGATGGCTGCATAGTATTCCATTATATATATACCACATCTTCTTTATCCATTCATCTGTTGATGGACATCCAGGTTCTTTCCATAGTTTGGCTATTTGGACATTGCTGCTATAAACATTCAGGTGCATGTGCCCCTTCAGAACACTACATTTGTACCTTTAGGGTAAATACCCAGCAGTGTGATTGCTGGGTCATAAGGTAGCTCTATTTTCAACTTTTTGAGGAACTTCTGTACTGTTTTCCAGAGTGGCTGCACCATCTTGCATTCCCACAAACAGTGTAGGAGGATTCCCTTTTCTCCACATCCTGGCCAACATCTGTCATTTCCTGGCTTGTTGATTTTAGCCATTCTGACTAGTGTGAGGTGATACCTCACTGTGGTTTTGATTTGTATTTCTCTGATGCTGAGTGATGTTGAACACTTTTTCATGTCTGTTGGCCATCTGGATGTCTTCTTTACAGAAATGTCTGTTCGTGTCTTCTGCCCATTTCTTGATTGGATTATTTGTTCTTTGGCTGTTGAGTTTAAGTTCTTTATAGATGTTGGGTACTATTCCTTTATCTGGTATGTCACTTGCAATATCTTTTCCCATTCTGTCGGTTGTCTTTTGGTTTTGTTGACTGTTTCCTTTGCTGTGCAAAAGCTTTTGATCTGGATGAAGTCCCAATAGTTCATTTTTGCCCTAGCTTCCTTTGCCTTTGGTGATGTTTTTAGGAAGAAGTTGCTGTGGCTGAGGCCGAAGAGAGTGTTGCTTGTGTTCTCCTCAAGGATTTTGATGGATTCCTGTCTCACATTGAGGTCTTTCATTCATTTGAGTCTATGTTTGTGTGTAGTATAAGGAAATGGTCCAGTTTTATTTTTCTGCATGTGGCTGTCCAATTTTCCCAACACCATTTGTTGAAGAGACTGTCTTTTCCATTGGACATTCTTTCCTGCTTTGTCGAAGATTAGTTGACCATAGAGTTGAGGGTCTATTTCTGGGCTCTCTATTCTGTTCCATTGATCTATGTGTCTGTTTTTGTGCCAGTACCATACTGTCTTGATGATTACAGCTTTGTAATAGAGCTTAAAGTCTGGAATTGTGATGCTGCCAACTTTGTTTTTCTTTTCCAACATTTGTCTGGCTCTTTGGGGTCTTTTCTGGTTCCATATAAATTTTAGGATTATTTGTTCCATTTCTTTGAAAAAAAATGATGGCATTTGGCTGGGGATTGCATTAAATGTGTAGATTGCTTTAGGTAGCATAGACATTTTCATAGTATTTTATCTTTCTAATCCATGAGCATGGAACATTTTTCCATTTCTCTGTGCCTTCCTCAATTTCTTTCATGAGTACTTTATAGTTTTCTGAGTCCAGATTCTTTGCCAGAAATCTGAGTCCAGATTTCTTTCCAGATTCTTTGGTTAGATTTATTCCTCAGTATCTGTGGTTTTGGATGCAATTGTAAATGGAATCGACTCCTTAATCTCTCTTTCTTCTGTCTTGCTGTTGGTGTATAGAAATGCAACTGATTTCTGTGCATTAATTTTATATCTTGACACTTTACTGAATTCCTGTATGAGTTGTAGGAGTTTTGGAGTGAACTTTTTTGGGTTTTCCACATAAAGTATCATATCATCTGCAAAGAGCGAGAGTTTGACTTCTTTGCCGATTTGGATGACTTTTATTTCTTTTTGTTGTCTGATTACTGCAGCTTGGACTTCTAGTACTATGTTGAATAGCAGTGGTGATAGTGGACAGCCCTGCCATGTTCCTGACCTTAGAGGAAAAGCTCTCAGATTTTCCCCATTGATAATGATATTCGCTGTGGGTTTTTCATAGATGGCTTTTATGATATTGAGGTATGTGTCCTCTATGCCTATACTGTGAAGAGTTTTGATCAGGAAAGGATGCTATACTTTGTCAAATGCTTTTTTAGCATCTACTGAGAGTATCATATAGTTCTTGTTCTTTCTTTTATTAATGTATTGTATCACATTGATTTGTGGATGTTGAACCAACCTTGTAGCCCAGGAATAAATCCCACTTGGTCATGGTGAATAATCCTTTCAATGTATTGTTGGATCCTATTGGCTACTATTTTGGTGAGAATTTTTGCATCCATTTTTATCAAAGATATTGGCTGTAATTCTCCTTTTTGATGGGGTCTTTGGTTTTGGGATAAAATTAATGCTGACTTCATAAAATGAGTTTGGGAGTTTTCTTTCCATTTCAATTTTTTTGGAAAAATTTCAGGAAAATAGGTATTAATTCTTCTTTAAATGTTTGTTAGAATTCCCCTGGGAAGCTGCCTGGTCCTGGGCTCTTGCTTGTTGAGAAATTTTTGATTACTGCTTCAGTCTCCTTACTGGTTATTGGTCTATTCAGGTTTTCTATTTCTTCCTGGTTCAGTTTTGGTAGTTTATATGACTCGAGGAATGTATCCATTTCTTCCAGATTGTCAAATTTCCTTGTGTATAGTTGCTCATAATATGTTCTTATAATTGTATTTCTTTGTTGTTCATTGTGATCTCTCCTCTTTCATTCATGATTTTATTAATTTTGTTCCTTTTTCTTTTCTTTTTGATAAGTCTGGCCAATCTGATTAATTTATCAATCTGATTAATTCATTTAAAGAACTAGCTCCTAGTTTCATTGATTTGTTCTACTGTTTTTTTGTTTGTTTCTGTTTCATTGAATTCTACTCTGATCTTTATTATTTGTCTTCTCCTGTTGGGTTTAGGCTTTCTTTGCTGTTCTTTCTCCAGCAGCTTTTGGTGTAGGGTTAGGTTGTATACTTGAGACCTTTTCATTTCTTGAGAAGGGCTTGTATCGCTATATACTTTCCTCTCAGGACTGCCTTTGTTGTGTTCCAAAGATTTTGAAGAGTTGTGCTTTCATTTTCATTTGTTTCCATGATTTTTTCAATTCTTCTTTAATTTCCTGCTTCACCCATTCATTCTTTAGTAGGATGCTCTTCAGCCTACATGTATTTGAGTTCTTTCCAAATTTCCTCTTGTTGTTAAGTTCTAGTTTCAAAGCACTGTGGCTCAAAAATATACAGGGAATGATCCCAATCTTTTGGTACCAGTTGAGACCTGATTTGTGACCCAGGATGTGATCTATTCTGGAGAATGTTCTATATGCACTAGAGAAGAATATGTATTCTCTTGCTTTGGGATTGAATATTCTGAATATATCTGTGATATCCATCTGGTCCAGTGTGTCATTTAAAGCCTTGACTTCCTTGTTGATCTTATGCTTAGATGACCTGTCTATTTCAGTGAGGGGGGTGCTAAAGTCACCTACTATTATTGTATTATTGTCTATGTGTTTCTTTGATTTAGATATTAATTTGTTTATATAATTGGCTGCTCCCTTGTTAGGGACATAGATATTTAAAGTTGTTAGATCTTCTTTTTAGACCCTTTAGGTATGATATAGTGTCCTTCTCATCTCTTATTATAGTCTTTGGCTTAAAATCTAATTTATCTGATATAAGGATTGCCACCCCAGCTTTCTTTTGACATCCATTAGCATGGTAAATTGTTTTACACCTCCTCACTTTAAATCTGGAAGTGTCTTTTGGTCTAAAATGAGTTTCTTGAATTTCTTTGAGTCTAAAATGAGTTTCTTGCAGACATCATATCGATGGGTCTTGTTTTTTTTTTTTTTTTAATTTGTTTATTTGTCAGATAGAGAGAGAGTGCAGTAGCGAGCACAGGCAGACAGAGTGGCAGGCAGAGGCCGAGGGAGAAGCAGGCTCACTGCTGAGCAAGGAACCCAATGTGGGACTCGATCCTAGGACGCTGGGATCATGACCTGAGCTGAAGGCAGCTGCTCAACCAACTGAGCCACCCAGGCGTCCCTTTTTTTTTTTTTTTTAATCCATTCTGATACCCTATGTCTTTTGATTGGGGCATTTAGCCCATTTACATTCAGGGTAACAATTGAGAGATATGAATTTAGTGTCATTGTATTGCCTATAAGATTGACAGTTATCTCTGTTCCTTTCTGGTCTGTTACTTTTATGCTCTCTCTTTCCTTATTGAAATATTGAAAGGACCCCTTTCAATGTTTCCTGTAGGGCTGGTTTGGTGTTTGCAAATTCTTTTAGTTTTTGTTTGTCCTGGAAGCTTTTAATCTCTTGTTCTATTTTCAATGACAGCCTACCTGGATATAGTATTCTTGGCTGTATATTTTTCTCATTTAGTGCTCTGAATATATCATGCCAGTCCTTTCTGATCTGCCAGGTCTCTGTGGATAGGTCTGCTGCCAATCTAATATTTCTACCACTGTATGTTACAGACTTCTTGTCTTGAGCTTCTTTCAGGATTTTTTCTTTTTGTCACTGAGACTTGTTAGTTTTACTATTAGATGATATGGTGTTGACCTATTTTTTATTGATTTTGGGGGGTTCTCTGTGCCTCCTGGAGTTTGATGCTTGTTCCCTTCACCAAATTAGGGAAATTTTCTGTTATAGTTTGCTCCAATATTTCTTCTGCCCCTCTCTCTTTTTCTTCTTCTTCTGGGATCCCAATTATTCTAATATTGTTTCATCTTATGGTATCACTTATCTCTCAGATTCTCCCCTTGTGGTCCAATAGTTGTTTATCATCTCTCTTTTTCTTAACTTCTTTATTTTCCATCACATGTTCTTCTATATCACTAATTATTTCTTCTGCTTCATTTATCCTAGCAGTAAGAGCCTCCATTTTTTTATTGCCTGTCATTAAGAGCTTTTTGATTTCAACTTGGTTAGATTTTAGTCTTTTATTTCTCCAGAAAGGAATTTTATTTCTCCAGAAAAGGATTTTTTTAGTATCTTCCAAGCTTATTTCGAGCCCAGCTAGCACTTTGATAATTGTCATCTGACATCTTACTAACATCTGTATTGATTTAGGTCCCAAGTTGTTGGTACTGCCTCTTGTTCTTTTTTCTGAGGTGAATTTTTCTGCCTTGTCATTTTATCCAGGTAAGAATAGACGAGTGAAAGAACAAAATACTAAAAGGGTAGCAATGACTCCAGAAAAATATACACTAACCAAATTGGAAGAGACCTAAAACCAAGGGGCGAAGAAAGGAGGAGAAAAAAAATACACATATACATGTACACATATATACATATGTATATACACATACATACATATTAGACTGGTGAATAGAAAAGGGCCATACACTTGATTTTGGGTGTATTTTGGTCTGTTAGAATAAACTGCCTTCCAAAATGTTAAAGAAAGAAAAACATGTATACAAAAATAAGGGTGAACATGATGATGGGATGGAATATGACTGTAAAGATGAAAATTTTAAAAAGATTCTAAAAAAAGTAAGAAGTTGGTTGAAAAAAGAAAAAAGAAAAGAGGAAAGAATGTAATCAGGCTGGAGACTAGAACAAAGCCATGCACTAGATTTAGGGTATATTTTGATCTGTTAGAAGAAACTGTATCCTAAAATTAAAAAAAAGAAAAACCTATGTATACAAAAATAAGGTTAAATACAAAGAAGGGATAGAATATGAGTATAAGAATGAAAATTTAAGAAGATTTTTAAAAAGGCACTGAGAAGATAAAATGGTTTAAAAACGTTAAAATAGGAAAGAGGAAAAATTAAAAAAATAGAATAAGAAAAAAATTAAAAAATTTAACTTTGAAAGACTAAAGAATCATGGGAAAGAAGCAATGAATTCTATGTGCTGTATTCCCATAGCTCTGAAGTTTTGCAGGTCTTATTGATTGGTGAACTTGGTCTTAGCTGGATGTTCTTGCTAATCTTCTGGGGCAGGGGCCTGTTGCCATGATTCTTAAAAGTCTTTGCACAAGGCGGAATTGCACCACTCTTGCCAGGGGCCAGGCTAAGCAATCTGTTCCGTTTTGCTCTTGAGGTTTTTGTTCCCTTAATGCTTTCTGTACTGCTTTGGAAGACGAGAACGAAAATGGCAGCCTCCCGATCTCCAGCCCCTTATAAGCTGAGAGCTCTGGGCTCCTTTCCTCAATGCACCCTCAGAGAAAAGCAGTCAATCCCTCCATCTCCCTTGTCTCCAGCCACACCCTGAGCTCACCTGGCCTGTGACTGAGTGTTTCTTTCTTTCTTTCTTTTTTCTTTTTTTAAAAAAGATTTTATTTATTTATTTATTTGACACAGAGAGAGATCACAAGTAGGCAGAGAGGCAGGCAGAGAAAGAGAGGGGGAAGCAGGCTCCCACTGAGCAGAGAGCCTGATGTGGGGCTTGATCCCAGGACCCTGAGATCATGACCTGAGCCAAAGTCAGAGGCTTAACCCCTGAGCCACCCAGGTGCCCTGACCAAGTGTTCTATCTCTGGTGCACAGCCCTGTTTGGAGTCTCCAAAACCAGCAGATTCCTGCCACTTGTTCCTGTGCCACTCCTCCCAGAGGACGAAGGAGGGGGTCTCTCCAGATTTGTCAGTTTTGGGGTCCCTGCTCGAAGAGCAGTGATCTGACTGTGCCTCAGATCACAGTTTAAGGTAACTCCAAGCTGAAAGCCCCCCTCAGCTCCTTCTCTGCAGCCAGCTTCCCCGCTCCAATTCCTGGGCGCTCTGCTGCACTCCGACAGCACTGGTATTTTTGTGATCCCACAGGTCCTGAGACCACACTGTCCCCATGAGGGCTCTGCTCCTGCTTAGCCTCTGGAGCGATGTCTCTCAGTGGAGCAGATTCCTAAAAGTTCCGATTTTGTGCAATGCTTCTCTACTGCTTGCCGGGAGCTGGCCCCTCCCCACTGCAATTTCTTTTCCCTATGTTGTCTCGGATTCACTTCTCCACACATCCTACCTTCCAGAAAGTGGTCAATTTTCTGTTCCTAGAATTGCTGCTCTTCTCTTCAATCTCCTGTTGAGTTTGTAGCTGTTCAGGATGGTTTGATAACCATCTAGCTGAACTCCTGGGACCTGATAATATATATGTCTCCTACTCCTCTGCCATCTTGCTCCAATACTGATTGGGATTGTTTTCTTACTATCTCTTTCTGTTGGTTCATTATTGGTGTAGAGAAATGCAACATATTCTGTGTGTTGATTTTATGTTCTATGAATTTACTGAATTTGTTGATCATTTCTAGCAGTTTTTTGGTGAGTCTATGGGTTTTCTATACATAGTGTCATGTCATCTGCAAATAGTGAATGTTTGACTTCTCCCTTTCTGATTTGGATGCTTTTTATTTCCTTTCACTATCTGATGGCTGTGGTTAGGACTTCCAGTACTATGTTGAATAAAAGTGGTGAGAATGGACATCTCTGTTTTGTTGCTGACTGTAGAGGGAAAGCTTTCAGTTTTTCCTCACTTAGGATTATATTAGCTGTGGGTTTTCATATATGGCCTTTATTATGTTGAGGTATGTTCCTTCTGAACCTGCTTTGTTGAGGGTTTTTAGCATGAGTGGGTGTTATACTTTGTCAAGTGCTTTTTCTGCATCTATTGAAATAATCATACATGTTTCTTGTCCTTTTCTTTTATTAAAGTGATGTATCACATTGATTGCTTTGGAAATATTGAACCACCCTTGCAACACAGGATTAAATCCCACTTGATCATGGTGAGTGATTTTTTTTTTAATGTATTGCTGGATTTGGTATGCTAATATTTTGTTGAGAATTTTTTATCTGTATTCATTGGAATATTGGCCTGTAGTTCTTTTTTATTTTTAGCAGTGTCTTTATCTGGTTTTGGTATTGGGATAATGCTGGCTTTGTTGAATGAGTTTGGAATTTTTTCTTCCTCTTCTATTTTTTGGAATAGTTTGAGAAGAATAGGTATTAACTTTTCTTTAAATGTTTGGTAGAATTTGGCTGTGAAACCATCTGGTCCAGACTTTTGTTTGTTGGGAGTTTTTTAGTTACTAATTCGATTTCTTTGGTGGTTATCGGTCTGCTTCTTCCTGTTTCAGTTTTGATAATTTATATGTTTTGAAGAATTTCTCCATTTCTCTTAGTTTGTCCAATTTGTTGGCATATAGTTTTTCAGTGTTTTCTTATAATTGTTTGTATTTCTGTGGTGTTGGTTGTTATTTCCCCTCTTTTCATCTTTGATTTTATTTATTTGGGTCCTTTCTCTCTTGTTTTTGGTAAGCCTGGTTAGAGGTATATCAATTTTATTAATTTTTTCAAAGAACCAGCTTATACTTTCATTGGTCTATTCTATTGTTTTTTAAGTTTCTATATCATTTATTTGTGCTCTAATCTTTATTCTTATTTTTAATTATATTAATTATTATTTTTAAAGAAAAGCAGACTACCACATGTAGCACCTCATTTGGATGTGTCTGGAATCTTGGAAGCTTGACTACCCTACCTTCATTTACAAATGGATCTTGAGAGTTTGTCTGAGGTTCTAGCAGGGGAGTGCATCTACTCATATATCCCTGACTAAAGAATGGCCCTCTTCTATTGCGACACCCACCTAGCTAGTCAGATCCATTGAATCAACCCTCGTGATCAATGGGGTGATAGATGTTGCAACCAGATCACCCTCACAATCTTTGCTCTAATCTTTATTATTTTCTTCCTTCTGCAGGTGTTAGGCCTTTTTTGTTCTTTTTATAGTTCCTTTAGGTGTAAGATGAGGTTGTTTATCTGGTATTTTTCTCTCTTCTTGAGGTAGGCCTGTACTGCTGTATACTTCCTTGTTAGGACCACTTTTACTGCATCCCAAAGGTTTTGGTTTCATTTTCATTTGTTTCCATGTATTTTTAAATTTCTCCTTTGATTTCTGGGTTGACCCATTCATTGTTTAGTAGACTGCTGTTTAATGTCTATGTACTTATGGTCTTTCCAGATTTTTTCTTGTGTTTGACTTCATAGCATTGTGGTCAGAAAAGGTGCATGGAATGACTTCAATCTTTTTGTATTTATTGAGGCCTATTTTATGATCTAATATGTGCTCTATTCTGGAGAATGTTCCGTGTGCACTTGGAAAGAATATATATTTTGCTGTTTTAGGATGGAATGTTCTGAATATATCTGTTACTTCCATCTGGTGTAGTGTTTCATTCAAAGCCACTGTTTCCTTGTATGTTTTCTGTTTAGATGATCTGTGCATTGATGTAACTTAAAGTCCCCTACTTTTTTGGTATTATTATTGATTAGTTCCTTTATGTTTGTTATGAGTTGTTTTATATATTTGCGTGGTTCTATGTTGGGTGTATAAATATTTACAATTATTATATATTCTTGTTGGATTGTCCCATTTATTATTTATATAGAGCCCACTTTTTTTTTTCCTTGTTACAGTCTTTGTTTTAAAGTCTAGTTGGTCTGATACAATTTTTGTTACTCCGGCTTTCTTTTGAATCCATTTGCATGATAAATACTTCTCCACCCCCTCACTTTCAATATGCAGGTGTTTTAGGTCTAAAATGAGTCTCTTGTAGGCAGAAGATAGATGAGTCTTGTTTTTTAATCCATTCTGACCCTTGTGTCTTTTGATTGGAGCATTTAGTCCATTTACATTCAAAGTAATTATTGATAGATATGTATTTATTGCCATTTTATTACTTGCTTTGTGATTGTTTCTGGAGATTTTCTCTGATCCTTTGTTGTCTCTCATGTTTTGCTGATTTTCTTTAGTGATATATTTGGATTTCTTTCTCTTTGTTCTTTGCATGTTTATTAGTGATTTTTGATATATGATTACCATTAGGTTTGTATATAACCTCTTCTGCAAATAGCAGTCTATATTAAGATGATGGTCATTCAGGATCGAACTCATTCTTTTTTCCTATCCTTCCTACATTTTAGATATATGTTATTATACTTTATACCTTTTTAGTGAGAGTTCCTCAGTTGATTTTTATGGAAATACTCATTTTTACTGCTTTTGTGTTTCCTGCGTCTATATTATCACTTTAGGTCTCACCTTTGGACTCAAAGAATTCCCTTTAATATTTCTTGCAGAGCTGGTTTAGGGGTCATGAACTCCTTTAGTTCCTGTTTGTCTTGGAAACTCTTTCTCTCTTTCCATTCTGAATGATGGCCTTCCTGGATTGAGTATTCTTAGGAGCAGATTTTTCCCATTCAGCACTTTGAATGTGTCATGCCACTGCCTTCTGGCTTGCCAAGTTTCTGTTAAGAAACCTTCAGCTAGCCTTATGGCTTTTCCTTTGTAAGTTAAGGACTTTGTCTCAGTGCTTTTTAAGAATTTTTTTTCTTTATCACTATATTTTGCAAATATAATTACAGTATGTTTTGGTGTTGGCCTGCTTTTGTTTATTTTGTTGAGAGTTCTCTGTGTCTCTTGGATCTGGGTATCTGCTTCCTTCCCCAGATTGGGGAGGTTTTCAGCTGTTCTTTCCTCAGATAAATTTTCTGTCCCCTTTTCTCTCTCTTCTTTTTCTGGGACTCCTATAATACAAATGTTATTACATTTGATGGAGTCACTGAGTTCCCTAAGTCGATTCTCATGTTGCATGAGTCTTGTTTCTCTCTTTTGTTCAGCTTCCTTACTTTCCATTACTTTGTCTTCCAGGTCACTAATTTGTCTTTCTGCTTCTTCCAGCTTGCTGTTCATTGCAGCAAGCCTGTTTCCAATCTCATTTATTGCATTCTTCCTCACTGATTCTTTTCAAACTCTTTCATCTCTGTGGTTTGATGAGAAGATATCACTGATGTCTTCTCTTCTTTTCTCAAGCCAGTGAGTATTCTTATGACTGTTGCTTTAAGTTCTCCATCAGGCATGTTACTTATATCTGTTTTGCTTGGGTCTCTGGCCGTGGTCACATCTTATTCTTTCATTTTGCATCAATTTCTCCATCTTCACATTTTGTCTAAGTCTTCTTCTCAGTGTTATAAAGGCCAGTTATGTCTTCTGCTCCTGAAAGTAAGGGCCTTATAAAGCAAAGGTCATATAGTGCCCAGAGCCTGGTGCTTCAGGGAAGGTCTTCAGTTTGTGCCCTGGTGGCCAGTGTCTGTGCTGTGCTGCTTCCTGCAGGTGGCTCTGCATTTAGGCTGAGGGGCAGAGGAGGAAAATGGTGCTGGCCATCTCCTTTGTTCCTGAAGAGGTGTTTCAGTGAACGCTGACCCTTAGGGACACACTCTGAGAAGAGTGAATAATCTCCTCACTGTGTGCCCCAGGGGCTCTTCACATCACTGCTTCCACATTGTCTACCCTGGTTTTTTTACGTGCTTCTCTCCAGCCAAAACTGCTGGCCTTAAAAGTCCAAGCTTTAAGGCCCCTGGTTGCAAGAACTCACAAAATTTAGCCCCTCTCATTTTCCTTGTGCATACCCCTGTGTGCTTCTCTCTGTCACTCTCTCACCCTTCTCTATGACCACAGCTCCCTCCCCTCCACAATAGCTTCAGTCTGTTTCTCCCCTGAACCACAGGTCTGCACTTCCTACATTCTTTGATGTGGCCCTCTTTTCCCTTTAGTTGTTGAGTTCATTCTGTCAGTCTTCAGGTCAATTTCTGGGGTATTTAGGATGGTTTGATAGCTATCTAGTTGTGTTTGTAGGATGACATGAACCTAGGGTCCTCTTACTCCACTGTCATCTTCCTGCTCCCTGTCTTTGTATTTGTAGAGTGTGGTGGGATTCATATAATGCGATTTCATGCATTATTAACTTCATCCTTGAAACAGTCTCATAAGGAAGGTTCTGTTTTCACCTCCACTGATCACTGGGGAAACTGAGGCTCAAAGAGGTGAAAGAACATTCAGGTGAGTTAGCAGAAGAGTGGGACTAGAGTTATTTCATTCCATTTAATACAACATATGTGGAGTATCTGCTGGTCACCAGTAAGGAGCTGGGTATAGAAGATACAGAAGTTAGTAAAATGCAGCCCCTCTTTTTTGAACCTGAAACTTTTTGTTGAATCTCTGCTCTGCTTGGACGAAGTGAAGGTCCGGCATGTAATCAGGAGCAGTTTCTCTGTATGAACCACACCTGGGCACTTGCTGCTCTGTGCCATGCTGTCTGAGGCTGTGTATGCATGGAGGCCAGATACTGGGCCCAGGCTGTTAGCCCCTGGGCTCTATAAAGAAGCTAGGAGAGCCTTGAATCGTTTTTAATTTTGATCATCTTAACAAGTTAGTAGTTTAGATACTTTTTAAAGTCATCAACCTCTTTAAGAATTTGGTGAAATCTATGGAACCACACTCAAAGAAATGCAATATGCACATCAGTTTGTCTGTGTGTGTGTGCTAATTCTCAAGTTGACTTTAAAAGTCTATAAATAAATTCCAGATTAAAAGTTCCTGTTTTAATATTTATTCCAATCTCAAAAATAATTTTGAAATAAGCAAAAACACTTTTCTACTCTAATATTTATTCTAGTGTTAACACTCCATAGTGAAAAAAAGATTTTTTAAAAACAGATAGAGCCATCCTGGAGTGAATAAGTTATAATTTTAATAAGTATTCACCTATTTATGTTGGTTCACTGAATTGTGAAATTTATCATATAATTTTAAGAAAAAAATTTAAATTTTATTTATTTGAGAGAGTGAGCAAGTGAGAGAGCATGAGCAGAGGGAGAGGGAGAAGCAGACTACCTTCTACACAGGGAGCCTGATGTGGGCCTTGATCCCAGGATTCTAGGATTATGATCTGAGCTGAAGGCAGATGCTTAATTGACTGTGCCACCCAGGTGCCCCAAGAGAATATGTTTAAAAGGATGCTTTGTGCACTTGAAAAACATTAATGCCAATGCTTGTTAAGAAACACAGTTCTGATGCTGATTTTATTTTGGGAAAATATTGTATTGAATAAAATTTAAACATTATGTCTAATAATAATATTTAGCACCTTATATTTGTAAAAGAGTATAAGAAAGTTTAAGACCCTTTAAAGTCATATTGATTTATATTTGAACTTCATAATCTTGTGAAATAGGAAATGGAAATGTTATCTTAAGGTATAGATAAGAAAAATAAAATTGGAAGGAAGTTAAGTGGATTGTCTAGTGCTACTTGAGGAGTGACAACACACCTAGAATTTGAACTCAGGATTCCTTCTCAATCAAGGCACTGTCAATTATAACATACTACATATATCCTCTGCTAAGAAGATTGCATGAAATGGTGTTTCTATTCTAAAATTCTCCTGTTGCATATTTTTATGAAAGTTGTTTTTTCAATCTCTAAAAAAATATTAGAAAAAAATTAGTATAAACAATATAATGTTAAATTGCCAGCTCTTGTCTCCCACCCCCCCCCCCTTAGCTCTCCATGGCCTAGAAAAGGAAAGTATTCTTTTTCAGAGTGAAGATGTATCCTAGTGTTTTTGGACTCTTTCTGAGATTAATTCACCACATACTTACCAATAAAAAAATATAGTCTAAATCTTATTTGCATGTATAAATGTTTCATTACTTTATGAAATGCACTGAAGTATCTTGAGAGAAAAATAAACCCAAAGGAGAATTGCCTGTCAAAGTAGAAAATGTCAGGATTTTGTGGGGGATAAGTAATACTCACTTTATCCATTTCCTGTTTGAAAGTGGCAAACACCTCATTGCTTTTTGTTAGTGTGTTCTGGAACTCTTCAAATCTTCCAGAGTAGAGAGTAAGCTGTAAATAGGGAAAAAAGTGGATCTATTTTAGGGTTGCTTTCAGAATGTTTCCAGAACAAAACAACATGTCATTGTTCATTATTTGAGAAGAAAAATGACTTAAGGGAATTCTCAATACAATGTTAGTAGTATGTTCAGTTCTTTTATTTGCTATGAGAATAACCTAAGTCAGTGAGTATGACTGAAGTACATTTTTAAGGAAAAATGAAAAAATAACATGTGTCATTACCATTTCATTATATCATAACTTTTACCAACAAACTTTTATTGAGCACTGAACATACATACTGACTCTATGTATAAAACCATTTAACACGTGACTACTGTTTTTGAGAGTCTTGCACTCCTGATAAGAAGATATTCTCAAAGACAGCTTGACTGTGGGACAATGAATACAAAATGCCAGCTCCATTAAAGATAGTGCCAGTCAGAGAAGGAAGTGAACATGGCAGGTGATCATGTGAGCCATGTTTTTGTGGAGAAGGCGAGCCTTACACTTACCTGGAGTGCGAATGTATATGAATGAAAAGAAATGGTAGGAAAGGTGAGACATGGGTGGCTGCCATTATACAGCTTGGTCCACACTGAGCAGCCACCATTTGTATTTTAGTCAGGTTGGTTTTGTATGTTTATGAATACAGTGTTCTAGCCAATAGCAGTTAAATGCCCATTTTCATCAAAATCAGTTTATTATACCAGTTTTCTACAGATGGAAAGAATGAGTCTTGAGGAAGGAATGCCTTTTCTAGTATGCATACAATACTGTACATCATATGGGTTAGGGTTGGCAAGTGAGTGGCTCACCATGGGAGTGGTACCTTGAACCTCTATCCACATCCTTATTCCAAGGCTTGTGTTTGGGGTAGGAATAAAGCAGGGCAGGGAAGGAGAATGTGTTGCTAGTGACAGTAATGCAATAATAAAATTTTGCTTTCAAAAATGATTTTAGAGGGGCGCCTGGGTGGCTCAGTGGGTTAAAGCCTCTGCCTTCGGCTCAGGTCATGATCCCAGGGTCCTGGGATCGAGCCCCGCATCGGGCTCTCTGCTCAGCGGGGAGCCTGCTTCCCCTTTCTCTCTGCCTGCCTCTCTGCCTACTTGTGATCTCTGTCTGTCAAATAAATAAATAAAAAAAATCTTTAAAAAAAATGATTTTAGAATAGCATGCTTTGAGTGAGTGGAGATTTAATATAGATGGTACATGTTAGTAAAGCCTGCATTTTCAAATGAGTATTTGGTACTGTTGGATGCCTGGAGCAGCTCCAACTCCTCAAATGGGCACCAGATGACTAGCTGGTGGTACCCGTGACACTGGCATTTCAAAAGCAGAAAAAAACTAATGACTGGAAGCCAGTAGATTGGAGAGTTCTCAGTCTTGGGGGTGAGAGGTAGAGAGAGTATGGGATTCAACCCCTAGAGCCCAGAAAATCTGCTTATCTAGAATGGTTTATTCTCAAATGCTTTAGAATAGCAGAGCTTTTACCATAGTAAACAAGAACAGTGAAAAGATAACATAAAACCTCCACAGGATAAATTTTTCCAAGGTCAAACAATGGCTGACCATCACCTTAAAATCACACACACCTTAGCTCTGTGAATATGTGACAGGGCAACTCTGGTGGCCTAAAATTTTTTTCTTGTGATTCCTTGGCACACAGGTTAAAGAAGCCCGAGTAAAGGAGCATCAGGTAAGTCATGGCCAGGAAAGTACACCAGGGTTTTACACACACACACACACACACACACACACACACACTGCATAAGACTATCCTTACTCATTAACTCATTATGTGCAATGCACTCTTGACCTATTCTATTCAATTCTGTTTTTTTTTTTTTTTTCTTCAAAGTAGTGGCTGGGATCCACTGAGTTGATTTCAGGGCCCCTGAGTAGGTCAAGCCCGATAATCCGAGAATAAGCTTGTATGGGACTGGCTACCTACAATGCACATGATCTAGTGGTCTAGGGTGGGAACAGCTACTTTGGGAGGATCCTCTTCACCTTCTATTGCAAAATCCGTTCCTTTGCATTCTGGGTCCTATCTCCTGTTAAGCTTCTTTTTCTGCCTTTCTCTCCTTTCTTTTCCACACTGCTCAGTAATTCCTACAGAGTTACAGGAGGGTGACAGATATTCCAGTCTCCTGAGCAGGTCCCCCCGGACCCACTCTTGCAGCCCTGGAGTCACAGGCTGCCCATAGGAGGAGCATGCGATGTCCACCTCCCAGGCACAACCTTGTCAGTATCAGCAGGGACAACCACATGCAGCTTGGTCAGCTTCTGCCCTTCCTTTGGGCAGAACACTCTTTCGGGTGTATATGTAGGGCAGATTTTGTTTCCCTTCCTCATGTTTTCTTGTGGGATGGAGAAGGCAGACACACCCCAAGTGTCAGGAAGTGGTGTCTCATTTCATTACCCCTTCTCCTGGCTTTTTTCTAGAGACCATTTTTTTCTTCCCTCAACTTTTTTCATTCTTTTTAAATTACATGTAATATAAGATTTACCATCTCAGTTATTTTAAGTGCACAGTTCAGTATTGTTACTTCTATTCATTTGTTGTGTAACCGATTTCCAGAACTATTTCATCTTGCAAAACTGAAATTTGACACCCATGAAACAGTTAAGTCCCCCGTTTCCCTTCTTAGAACTATTTTCATACTCAGCTTTTCTTCCTATTTGACCTCTTTGTTGTAGGTGGCAAAAGCTGTGTGGATTATACTTTTCTCAGGTAACCAACTCTAAGGCTCTTTACTTACACTAACTAAAAAGGGGTGGTTCCTATTTACCTTATGCCAGTTTGCTTGGTAGTACCTCCCCTCTCACTACTATGCTGACATGGTACATGTTTGGTTTCAGGTGTCATATTCCTGCTCTTATTTTGGTATTTCAGAGAGGCATGGAAGGGACATCCAGAGGTCATCCACAGTACTTCTGCCAGAGGCAGAAACAGAAACAAACCAGTTTAGGGTCAGTAATAACAACAATTGCTCCAACATTTTCACTTTTAAGTGGGTGAGCAACACACACCTTCTTTTAATGGAGCACCGAGTTTTAATGACAAAACTTCATAGCATATAGGAAACAGAAGTGTGTCTAGGAATCATCTTAGCAAACCTGTGAGATTTGGTTTGGGAACGAGTCCAATTATTATAGTAGTTACAGAGTAATGTCCTCTCATCCTCTCTACAGAAGGTGAGGACTTCAGGGTTTAGAGGCTATGATTGCTGTCTTTAACAATTTACTCGGTGATCTTCCCCCTTGGGCCGTATTTTTGTGGCTGCGTTGTTAGTACTGCTGACTTTCCACATCCACCATCTTCATCCGTATCGATCCAGTGAACATTCTATTTGTAGTGACAATTGCATCCCATTGATCATTTCTGACATTTACTCTGTTGCCTTGGTTTGTATAATTGAGAGCCAGACATCCCTTCCCTAAGCGAAAACCATGCCCCAAACTGGCAAGCTGTTGTTTTACGGCTGAAAGTGACTTTGTCTAGTAAAACACAATCTGTCCTTGTTATTTCCCTTGCTCAGACCATTGAAGTGGTCTCAATGGACTTAAGACCTCTGTCTCTGACCACCCCACTCCTTCAAAGAAACTGTAAAACCAGAGAAAATGTTCAGAGGCTAAGCACACTGACCTGTGGTAGATTTTGTTTCTCAAGGTTTAAAGGTTTTAAAAATATAATGTTGCTACTTTTCAAGAAGAACTTTAAACATGATTAGACATAGGGCTTGGGGACCTCTGTATTCTTCTTGAAGATTAAGTTATTACTGGAGTTTTGAAAAGTGCCTTGAAGACAAGAGACACACAAGGGAGGGTCCTTGCAGAGAGCCCACATGATGGAAAACAAAGCAGTAGAGGGTAAGTCAAGGTTAACGTAGCTTGGGGCCACATGGCTTCAACTCTGGAAGTTCTCTACCTTCAAGAACTAGAGTCAGACAGGGTCTGGAGATCATCTTTTCCAGCTGTTCTTCAATTTTTTTTTGCTCCTAAAGACTCCTTTTGTCTCATACATCCCTATGTAGATCCTCACCTATGAAATAATAGTTGTATTAGCTCATACACTAATTGTTAGCATTTTTATTAAAATTATTGTTATCACTAGATTGCAAATTTAATTAGGCAGGGATTTTTGATTCTCTTATTGACTAGCATATCTCCAACACCTAGAATTTTTGCTGAGTGGGTACTCAATCAATACTGGTTGAATTAATTACACTTCTTATGGGCCAGGCATGGAGATAAGTGCTTTACATGCATAACTTGAAAACAAACTGCATATATTACATATTCATTAACTCATTTTCCTTTTATAAACTTAACCAAACATGTGAATAATTGCCATCTATAGCTGCTGAGGGAGTGCTGATAGAATGTCAAAAACAACTATATTTTAGACAGTAGCTGATGCCTTGTATGCTGTTATGTTTTGGAAATCCTGAAAACTGATGAGGCTCCCAGAGGTCGGAGAACTCCAGCTTGGGATCACTGATGTATTACAGTATTCTAGTTTTATGGACAAAGAAATTTAGGTGTAGAGAGGTTCAGATGAATTGCACAAGGTCAGACAAATTTTGAGCAGAAGAGCCAGGACTCTGGTCTTGGTCCCTGGACTCAGTCACTTAGTCCAGAATTGAGGGACAAATGAGGAACATGGGCACATCTAAAACCCCTGGTAGAACCTTTTTCAAATTTGAGGGGGTATTGGTGGGATGTTGGATCACACCTTTATATTTTATTCCACAGGTCTTTAAATGCCTAGATTCTGATGCCAGCTGAAGACATGACTCTTTAGCCCAGATCTAGTGGTACTAGCCCACCCTTCTCAGGTTCTTTATCACCATTTAGTATAGAGGAGTAGAGATTGCTTGTCACAAACAATGTGAACAATGAAGAGCTTCAGATATTGTCTATTGTAACCCTCAAGGCTCTGTGTTACAAATGGGGCAGATACAGGGCCAGAAGCCCTGACCTGATTCTTTCGACTGTCTCCAAGACTGTGAGGTCACATCTCCTCTTCTCCTGCCCACCTCTGGTTAGAGTGACCACTGCCTACCACCCACCCCACAATGATATGGTGGCTCTGTGATAACCTAAAGGATGAGCTTGAGTTGTAACTCTAGAGTTGAGTCTTTTAACTCTGGATCCTTTGATTTTATTGAGAGTAAGAAACATGCTTTAAATTCCTATGTAATCAGTATTTAAAAGCGATTTTGATGGATTATTTTATATTATTGAGGGAAAACAATTATCATTGCATTTGGTTCACACATTTAAAAAGTCTGCTTTAGGAAGTTAGGTATGAAAATGCTATCTGTGTTTTTATCTGCAGTGATAAGATTTGTGATTTTGTCTCTTACTTTTCTTATTTGCCTCTTTAAAAATGAACAAGTATCCATTGAACTTGTTCTTTCAGGCAATGAACAAGTTTTTTGGTTTTGTTTTTTATAGTGAATAAGCATATAGCAGTTTTCACATAAACATTTACAAGTGAATTGCACAAATCTGAAATTAACGCTGCCCAGCTTGGAAGGCTTGCGATTTCCTCACGTTTTGTGAGTTTATTTGCTCTCTGGGACTTATAGTCCTTGTAGCACTGGGACTCCCAGTGGGGGAGCTAACACCACTCTATAGCTCAGCCCTGGGATGCCTCATCTGGAACACGATAGGAAACGTTTGCCGGAAGGGCAGAGTCCTGGGGGCACGGAAAAGATGGCTAGAGTCATCTGTTGCCTGAGGCTTTATTCTTGAATCTGAAATAGGCATTCTTTCAGTCTCCTCAGAACACACACATGACATCACAAAGCCAAATCAAAATTGTTCCCTCCTTGTCTGTTGTTTCTAGTCATTAACCACTGGCAAGTCCAACTTCTGATTGCACGAAACTTTGGTGCTGACTTTGTTTTTCTAATTTCCTTTGTTATAAATCATATCTAACAAGCAAGTATATTCTAGACGGTACCTCTGATCGGTTTACATTTTATTCTTACTTTAGTAGGGTAACGGGGAGGAGAGAGAGGATGTATTATGAACAGATAGGCAGGAACCTGGACACCAGCTCATTCCGATTGGCCATCTCAGGGCCCTCACTTGTGTGTCAGCAAACCATCTGACTGGATTGTGTGGACCATTTATTTTTCTTAGAGATAATATTGTGCTTTTCTTTTTATTTAAAAAAATAAATATGAAGTTAGGGTTCATTTCTAACTCCTGTACCCCCCGGCCCTGCCACACATAAGGCCTGGTACAGACCAGCTTTGGTTCACACCCCATGCATTGTTGTCCCCCCCTTCACCTGAGCCTGTAGGACTGTCTCTTGTTCCTTCAGCACTTTGGCCTGAAGTTTCCACTCTGCTGCCTGGTTCAGCAACTGTGAAGAGAGAGAATGCATGGAAAGACTGTCAAATTGCCATTTACATCACCATGTGGTGATAATTTGTGTATAAAACTTAATGACTTGCTAACTAACCCTCTTAAGTAATTTTTTGGCAACTTTGCAAAGTATCTAGGAAAGCAAGGAAAGCAGCTAAACAGTTGGATTCTCCACTAAAAATCTGTGGTTCTAATGGATTAAAAAGAGAAAAATAACCTACAACTCAAGCATGAATCACACAAAATTTAACCTCCCACCAAATTCTGGAACCCCCTTTAGCAATCCTGTTCAACCATCATCCAGCCTCTGCTCAAATATTTCCAGAACACCTCCACCTGAATCATTGTGGTGAGCAGCTGTTTCTTTATAGTAAACTCAAAGTTTTCTTCCTGGACCATGGTTCTCCACCACTGCATGCATCAGAATCTACTAAGGAACATTATAAAAAGCAGATCCCTCTCAAATAATATCAACTGGGAAGTACAGGGTTTGGTTACAGTTTATAGTGAGAGCAAATCCCCAAGACAGTTTGGATATTGGTGTTCCATGGATTACATTTTGAGAAACACTGGGTTAGAATTTTGACCTATTATGCCAAATCTTATAGAAGATTTACTCAGTAAGTCTTATCCCTCTTCCAGGAGGCAGCCTTTCAAATACAACCAATCCCTCATATCAAAGATAGTCAGAACTGGGAGCTGATGGGTTGAATTGAAAATGTTGTTCTAGGCATAAAAATCACACACACATATGTAAGACGTGTTATTTTGGGAGTGCCTGAGTGGCTCAGTCAGTTAAGTACCTGACTTTTGATTTTGGCTCAGGTCAGGATTTCAGGTTTGTGAGATGGAGCCCTGCTTTGGGCTCTGCACTCAGTGGGAGTATGGTTCTTCCTTCTCCCTCTGGCCCTCCCCCTGCATATGCTCTCTCACTCCAATAAGGGAAGGAAGGAAGGAAGGAAGGAAGGAAGGAAGAAAGGAAGATAGGAAGGAAGGAAGGAAGAAACCTATCTTTATAAAAATAAAAAAAACATGTTATTTCAACTTAAGATGCCTGTTTACTTATTGGTTTTGATAGAGGGCTGTGGTCTTTGCTTTGGGTATGGGTCTTCTGATTGGAATTCAGAGAAGCTTTTTGTTGTTTGTTTTGTTTTTCTAAAAATTATGTCCTGGGCGCCTGGGTGGCTCAGTGGGTTAAAGCCTCTGCCTTGGGCTCAGGTCATGATCTCAGGGTCCTGGGAGGGAGCCCCACATAGGGCTCTCTGCTCAGCAGGGAGCCTGCTTCCCCACCTCCTCTCTCTGCCTGCCTCTCTGCCTACTTGTGACCTCTCTCTGTCAAATAAATAAATAAATAAAAATCTTTAAAAATTATGTCCATAATGTGCCACGTACAATTTATAATTTTTTTTTTTACCTTTTAAATTTTTTTTTTAAGATTTTATTTATTTATTAGTTAGAGAGAGAGAGAGCGAGCAGACAGAGAGGCAGGCAGAGGCAGAAGCAGGCTCCCTGCCGAGCAAGGAGCCCGATGTGGGACTCGATCCCAGAACACTGGGATCATGGCCTGAGCTGAAGGCAGCCGCTTAACCAGCTGAGCCACCCAGGCGTCCCTACCTTTTAAAACAATAGTACTAGAACCTACAGACCTAAAGGTATTTGCGAAGAAGCTTGATTGGGTAATTCTCTGGAGTTGTAGAGCTTTCTTCCAGTCTTTTATAGCTACTCCCACTCCAAAAATAACATGTTTTGTGCTGTTTGTCTACATTTCGTCTTTCAAAGCCTTAAGCATAGTTTTCATAGAAACAACTCTTTCTTTTTACACTTATATTTCATCAGTTTCTTTGTCGTTCTGTTGGTTTTCATAATACAAAAGCAAGAATAACTGAAAGAAAAGATTTGAGAGCAAAGAGCTGATTCTTGGTCACTGCCATATTACTTAACTTGGGAACCCATGTATAGACACTCAAGTGGTTGTCTAGGCACAGGATTCAATATGCTGTGGGCATCTTTAGTGTGTTTACAGAGAGAATGATGGACATCATGGATTAATCTGACTAGTCAATTAAGTGGCCATCAGCTTATGAAGTTTCTAGTATATATGAAGACAGGCTGATTTATTTTTTTCTTTTTCTTTGCTCCTATCTTAAAAAGTGTCCACTTTTTGCAATCAGAACAAAAAACAATAAAGTCATCATTTTTAAAAACTTGGAGGCATCTTTTTTGGTATTCAGGTTTGTCTTTTTCTCATGGCTCAACCTCTCCATTTGTAAAATGGATTCTGTCTGTTCCCCTATGCCTCTCAGTGAGCTATGAAGATTAATTGTTATAGGAGTGCAATCAACCCATCCCATGGAGGGCTGAGGCAGATGTGGAGTCCAAGACCTGTAGGCTCCTCTCTGGCTACCTGATCCTCTGCTTCACTGAGCAGGCTGAGGAGCCCAGTGGTGACTGGTGGTTCCCTGACCCAGAGGGAAGGAGGTTCTGCCTGTTCTGCTTGGGATGAAAGAACCCTCCAGCTCTGACTTGATATTTCACTACTTTCAATAAGAAGCATCACAGCTGGAACCTGAAGAACTGACGGGGCTACTTTTTTTGGCCTCAAATCTGTTGCTTTGCTAAATGAGGGTAGGAAAAAAGGGTAGCACGCTAGTTTCTTGTTAAGGCTGGGTCACCTCAAAACTGCCCCTAGTCTTGGGACGCCTGGGTGGCTCAGTTGGTTAAGCGGCTGCCTTCGGCTCAGGTCATGATCCCAGTGTCCTGGGATCGAGTCCCACATCGGGCTTCTTGCTCAGCAGGGAGCCTGCTTCTCCCTCTGCCTCTGCCTGCCACTCTGTCTGCCTGTGCTCGCTCTCTCTCTCTCTCTCTGACAAATAAATAAATAAAATCTTTAAAAAAAAAAAACAAAAAAAAACTGCCCCTAGTCTCTTTCAAACGAAGCTCTGCCTAGTTATTCTTCTGTCAGATCTTATGTTATATATCAAAGATACTGCTATCCTGAAGGGAGTATAGTTTGCCTAAGAGGATAATTATGCCAATGGTGGCATATCAATTTTCTTAGATTCTGAATAATAATTAGATGCTTTATTTATTTCTTATTTTGAGAGCCAGTTGTAGGTGGATTTAACAACATAATTTTTTTAAAGGTTTTATTTATTTGAGAAAGAATGAGAGCAAGGGGGATCACAGAGGAAGAGAGAGAAGCAGACTCGCTGCTGATCAGGGAGTGTGATGTGGGACCTGATCCCACGTCCCTGGGATCATGACCTTGAACTGAAGGCAGACACTTAACTGACTGAACCACCCAGGTGCCCCAACTTAACCATTTTTATTAAGAGCCCATGGACTTCTGATTTGAGATTATCCAGTGTCCTTCAGGTTATGTTCTCTAAATTCATCCTTTGTTGCTATGTTTGGAAACTGAAGTTATGATTAAATTACCCTTCTAACAAATTGAAGTGATTCTAGTCTGGTTTTAGGTAATCGCAGAGTTTGTGATCAGTTGTTAAATGGCCAAATTTGAATGATTGGTCCACCAATTGCATTTTAAATCTCTCTCCCCAGCGAGACACGCACTTCGATGCATGCCTCTGAAACACACCTCTGAGTGTGATGTACAATCACAGAGCTTAGGTTTTGGAGACAGACACACTGGAGATATGATGTGTTGGAAGTGTGACCAACACATCTTGATCACTTAGCAGTGTGTGACCTTAAACAAGTCACATATCTTCTACAAGCCTCAGTTCTTGCATCTGCAGAATGGCCATACAGCTGTTTTCAGGATGTCTGGAATTAGTGAGATGTCATTAAAAGGCACCACTCAGTTTCTTAAACCCCAACTTCAGAAGCCATCCCTGACTGTTCTCTTTCCTCACTGTCACCATCTTCAATTCAGAGCACTGACTGTTGGTTTTGCACTGAAAACTTCTATCCATGTCCAGCTCCCCAACTGGATGTTGCCATGTCCCCAACCCAAGCCGCCATCAGGCTTCTTCCATATTACTGGGGTAGGCTCCTTGTCCCTCTTCAATTCATTTTCCACCCAGAAGCCAAGTTCATCTGTTAACAGATGCAAGGCAGATCATGTCATTTCGTTAGCTAAAACTACCCAGACTTTCTCAGTATGTTTAGTGTAAAATCCAAACTACTTTTCAAGCTTAAAAAGCTATACAACTTGGCCACTGGTCACCCCATCTAGAGTAGCTCCCTCCTTTTGCCCCTTTTCAGTTCCCCATTTCCCTAATAGCACAATGATTATCTGAAAATTTCCTTCTTTTTTGCTTGCTTATTGCCTGCCTTGTCTTAGTTAGATTCTAGTTTCCGTGCTGGGGTATGGCCTTCTTGGTCTTGCTCACTGCTATTCCCCAGCACCTAGGGCGATGCTTAGTATAAGAAAGGTGCTCGAAAAAGTCTTGTCGAATGGATGCACGACGATTTTATGTCAAAAACCATGTAGGTACCGTGCCTTCTGTGGGCTGGCCAATGTAGTTCTCTAGGGAAGCTCAGCTCACTCCATCAGTCTAGTGCTCTGTGACTGTGGTCAAAAACAACTTTCTCAGAGGTTCTCTGACCCCCAAGTATACCAGACAAGCACACTGATAAGTACATATTCCTTCTCGCGTTTGTGTCGCTCCTCGGCTTCCTTCATCATTTCTTGGGCCTGTTCCAGTTTTGCATCCACCAGCTTCTGCTGCAGTTCTCTGTGTTTAAATATTTTGTCCAGATGCTAAGGGAAAAGAAATGGCACATATCAAGCTTGACTTATTATCGGTGCTGAGAAATGTAAGATAAAAAAGTAATAACACACATGTTTTACAGGTTTTGAGATTTAAAGAAAAGGGAGGTAGGAAGAATAAATGCACTGGCATCAGGCATGGCTTTGTATAAAATCGTAAATTAGTAAAACCCCCTGCATTTAGTGATATGCAGAGTAGTGGCTACAAAAGATCGAGGTGTGGAGTTCAGTAATGTTAGCTCCAGAAGCTCCCAACTTTGTCGAAACATAACAACTACTAAGTATGATGCTGCTTATTATGCTAGAGGGCAGACCGATGTATGTTGCAAGAGCTATAGTACCATCATTCAGTATTTTGGCAATTTCTATGAATCTAAAACTGGTTTTAATCAGATTCATATGATTTATCATAGTGAATTCTCTTCCACATTCTTGTCTCAAGGGTTGAGGCAGCTCTGGGGGGGCCAGTCTGTGGCCCAGGGCCTGGGACTGAGGGGGGACCCCTCCCCACTTCAACTCTGTTGCTCTGGTGAGCAAGACAAAGGCCAAGGGTTATGGATACATTGATATGCAAATGTGCTCCTACCTCCTCTATATCTTTTGACCTCTCACCTAGCTTAGTGAAGAGAAGCTCCAAATTCTACTTCAGTGTAAATTTCTTGGTCATTAGGAGGTCCCACTGACAAGAGGACCTATGGAATTCTAGCCTTGGGGCTTATCTAGAACCAATCTCAAGAATGTACAACTGGTCTTCCAGGCCATTCTTATCTGGGAATCTCTCTGAAGAGTATGGAAAAAAAAAATTTTTTTTTTTTAAGCTTCTTCCCTTTTGCTTTTGCCTAAACCTCCACTCCGGAGTAGGATTGATCTTGGTGACAAAATAAAATGGTAGCATGGCATTTTGGCTTGCTGTGGGGGTCTTCTTGATTTATCTAACTATTGTTTCCGTATGCTATTGGCTCAGTTTTTCTCTTGATAAAATCTTAGCATGTTGTCAACAGAGCCACTCTGATTATGTTCTGTGACATTTAAGGCAGACTTTTAAAATTTGGGTTGGATGGGGCAAATAATATGATATATAAAAACCCTGAGAAGTCTTCTGGAGTTTTAAAAATATATTAAATATTAAGATACAATTTTGGAATAATAATCTCCCTAATGTAAAATACTCAGAACAAAACGGCTTTTGTGACTATTGGTAAGCGATTTAATCTCAACCTTTGCTTCCCACCCATATAATGTGGATATGGCATTATCTAATGCATAAGATTGTTGAAACAATGAAATGACATATTGTATGTAAAGTATAGTACTCAGCAACTTTCCTGGCACAAACTCAGTGCTGAATAAATAATACCATTAATATTATAATTATTATATTATTAATACTATTATTGGTTTGTGGGGCATATAGAACAGAGACAGTGTAGATGACATTTAGATGACATGATGATTTTTAAGAAGGAGTCTGTGAGATATTTCCTGGCTCTGTAGAAAGTGTTTTTAAAAAGCTGAGAAATACTGTTTTCAAAGATAACTGTGCTCATGGCCTACTACTTCCTATTTATTGCCTTTGCTTTGCAGTGATTCCAGTTTTAAAGAAATCCCATATGGCTTGCAGCCAGGTATTTTGCAATACCACCTGTTTTTATTTTGGCTAGTAAAAGAAATCCAATCCTAAATATTAACCAATTGAGAGGGCTGGTCATAACTTTCTTATTGACCAAATCCCCCACCTTTACAGCCCAGATCTGGATCTATATATAGTGCCCCTAAGTTGTTTGATGTGGTTCTCACCTCCTCTCTGAGCTCATACTGATCAATGATGCTTTTCAGTTTCTCTGCAAGCTCTGTGTTCTCCTGACACAGCTTCATATTTCTCTCACTCTGCTGTTCAATCTGGGCCTGGATATCCGTCAGAGTGGTCTGGAAATGACTTGTGATCTCCTTCCTTTTCTCTTCTTCCTCTCTTGCCCGCTGAAGGGTTTCCTCCTGTGGATAAAAAGCAAAATCTCTTGTTATGCTAATTTATGTGCATCCAGGTTTATAGAACTCAGGGTTAGGTAAGTGAAAGGAGATCAGTGTGCAGGATTAAGCAGGACATTTTTTCTCAGTTCTCTGGAGCTAAACTTGCTCAGGAACAAAATAAATGTATGAGGGTAAGTTTCAGTTGTAAATACACAGTTACCAGAGAAGGTGCAATGAGGGTCTTGAAATTGATAGTTAGTGATGATGAATAGGCTTGTTTTAAAGATGACGGGTCTCCCATTGAGTGCTGAGTGCATACACTGTACCAATTTCTATCAAACATGCAGTAGGTGGGTTTTGATCTCTTGGCTGTGGCCTGGAAAAAAGGCCACTCAGCTTTACTGATTGTTGAGACACATCCTATGTTACCTTGATTTGGTATAGGAAGAAGAATAATAGATCTTATATTCCTTTATTAAAAAAAAAACTATGGCATCTTAAACACATAATTGTATTATCCAAGTTTTGTAAATACAAGTGATCACAATATTAAACTTTCATACTTTCATCAGCAAGCTTGAAAAGGAAACAAAGTTAGCTAGATAGCTATAGATCAATTTTAGCAATTCAGGAATATAAAAAGAAATCTTAGAAAATTTGCTGGATATTTTATTTCTGAAAGAACATTCAGGCCATGTGTCACATAGGGTAATTGAAATGTTCAATATAGATTTTGAATCTGAAAGCAATTTTAAGTTCCAAATTTTCTTCAACTCTCAAATGAAACATCTAATTTCCCCCTCTTTAAGAATTGGAAATTAACTTTTATATCATTTCTGTTCTCTTTTCTCCTAAATCAAAACCCTCCCTTCATTGCTAACTACCAACAATGTGCCCAAATTTCCCTCATATCTATATTGAGAATTATTTGCTTTGTGATGATTCCTCTCATTCTTTTAGAATCAAAGCATTTAATCTTGCTATATCATACCAAAGATAGAGACACTGCTGAAAAATGATATAGACATTTTAGGATGCTTTCAGTTCTGACTAATTGTTATTATGAAAGCTTGCTTCATGGTTGGCAAGTAAAATTATACTGCACTTAGTTGCCTTCTGTGATCAAATTATGTAACAGGATTTTTTAAAAAGAAATAAATGATTTAAATAGAAGTAATTGTGCAAATCCTTATTATGATAGTAGAATAATGTGATAAAATAAAAACTGATGCTAAGAATTATGCTCTGAAAATACATTAACTTATCATTAGGTATCCTCTTTCCTCTACAGTATTAACATATTCTCTTACTCCAGTAAATCTCCTGATATCTGAATCATAATTAAGTCATAAAGACATTTCTTAGGGGTATTATAGGAAATATCCGCACTTCCTAATCTGAAGATATTAACTGAGATGTTATTTCCCTGATCTCTGTATGCCAACACTCACTATATGTATTTCACTAAGCATGATTGTAGCCATTTGCTAAGAGGCATTGAATATATATATGATAGTGATTGTCTCCTTACTGCTTTAGCTTAGCTTAGAAGTGAACAGGTTCCTAGCTCTAGAACTATAGACCATGATCTGAATGCCGTTTGCATTTATAACCATTGCATCCATGAATGAATGAGTAAATGAAAGAAACATCCCAGGATAATCAGCAAGTTTGAGCTTGTCACTGGCAACTGGCTACAGAAAGAAGGTGTGGGTGTTAAGATCTTTTAAACACAGGTCAAACCATTACAGTGCTGAATCCTGGCCCACAAAGTAGCATTTTGCATTTCGCAGTACACTGTTTCTCATTGGGAGAAAAAAATCTAGTGAAATCTTATAAAATTTGACTCTTTTGGGAAAGAATTTGTAATCATTTGGATGATGTCAGAGAAAAAAATTTCCTTATCAAGCACATTATTCAAAATGGAAATTAATAATGCAAATAAGATTGAAGGGCAAAATCTGAAATTACTAAGAAAATAGACTGTGCAGGTAGCACTGTGCATCTTAGAACTGGTGTTGTGCTGGCCATTCATATATATCCAGTAAATGCTTATTCAGTGAATCAATAAATTATTAATTTATATACAGACACAAGTAACATGGACTAGGTGAGTCTTATAGTCCTTTCTATGTTAAAATTCTGTGATACTCTG
The DNA here is from genome assembly GCA_003697995.1 of Taxidea taxus jeffersonii. Taxonomy (NCBI): domain Eukaryota; kingdom Metazoa; phylum Chordata; class Mammalia; order Carnivora; family Mustelidae; genus Taxidea; species Taxidea taxus. The sequence goes on along the minus strand of RCUC01147735.1, from coordinate 25,634 downwards.
ATAACAAATCCTACTTATTTACTAAAATCATATTCCCCCAAACACTTACCCATCTCTTACTAGCCAGTTCTTTTTCAGTATAGTTCAAAGTTCACATTTATTGCTTCAAATATATGAGTATTTCGTTGAAATAAACCCATGTCTCAGACCTTCATCTTTTTTTTACATGATCCTAAATTGTGAGCTTTTGTGGTTTTTTTCTTATTGAAGAATCAATTTTAATAAAGAATAGTAATAGTTACTTTTTTTTTTGTGGAAGAGTCTGGCATGCATTCTTTTTCTATATCTTCCTAAGTTCCTAACACATGGATTTTAGATGAGATATACTTAGGTTGCTTTACTAGTATGGCCAAGGAAGCTCATACTGCTTTGACCCTTCTATGGATAATAAGTATAAGGTATGGACAAAATGCAAGAAACAACTATGTAAAAACACTGGAGAACTGGAGATAGAGTCAGGCAAATGCTAGAGGGAAGCTGACACCTGTAAAAAGGTAATGGTATACCGTAAGTTTCTCTCTCTCTTTTTTTCTAGCTTGTAGCTGGAATGTGGACTGAAATTAGTATCTGCATGGGATAGGTAAAACTCTCATAGAAAACCTACCTACCATTTTTCCAATGTGAAGAATGAAGTGCTCTGGGCAGTTATAGCTCCTAGAAGATGATGGGAGAGTCCCCAAAAAGAGAGAGAGAGAGAGAGAAAGAAAAAGAACCCTAAATTCTGTAAATAAATTCTGCTCAGATCTTTGGCTGACTCTGAAACACACATGTGCAGGGCAGACTCAAAGCAGCCTAATAAGAAAAAAAAGAAATGGACTGAGTTTGAGCTGCTGCCCAAGAGAGGCAATTTGTAATTTGACTCTAACCAAGTTAGATGACTGCTTAAAAAGAGTGGCAACAACATTCCCAGGGAGTATAGTAGAATCTATATGCTCCACAACACAACAGCTGCAACATCCAGGATACAGTCTACAATGACTTGATGTATGAAGAGTTAAGAAAATGTGACTCATTCTCATAAGGAAAGATAATCAGAGAAAGCCTATTTCATAATGACACAGATGTGGAATTAGCAAATGAGAATTTAAAAACAGGTATTATAAGTATGCTTAATGACTGTAAAGGAAAGTATTACCTTAATGAATGAAAAGATTGGAAATCTCAAGAGCGGAAAAAATAATCTGTAAGAAAGAACCAAATGGAAATTCTGGAGTTAAAGCAGCAAAATATGAAATTTACAGCTCACTGGGTGGACTTAGAGGAGAATGGAGATGACAGAGAAAAGAATCAGTGAATGTCATGCTAGACTAATATAAATGATCTAATCTGAAGATAGAAGAAAGATTGGTGAAGAACATACGAGAGACTGAAGGACTTGTGGGACAATAGCAAAACGCCTTACAGGGGCACCTGGGTGGCTCAGGTCATGATCCCTTTATAAATGTATGCAAATGTAATACATATAACAATAACAGTTTGAAGAGGGGGTCAGTAAATGGACCTATTTAGGTTTCAGTGTTTCTACACATTATATAAAGTGAGACAGTATTAGCTCTAGCTAGATTGGAAAGTTACAAATGTTTAAGTAATCACAGACCAACCACTGAAAATACAAAGAAGTATAACTAGAAATCCAAGAGTTAAATTAGAATGGGATTTTTAAAATGTTCAAGTAATCCAAAGGAAGGTAGGAAAAAAATAGAGGACCAGAAAACAGAGAGGGAAAATAGTGAATAAATAATAAAATAGTAGAAGCCTATCTAATAATTGCACTGTATGTTAATGGTCTAGTACTCTAACAGATATCATAAGAATGAAAATAAACAAGATCTAACTATATACTGTCTATGAGAGGTTCACTTTATATATAAAGGCCAGGTTTGGAAATAAGGATGGAAGGAGATATACCATGCAAACAATAAGAGTAAGAAAACTGGAGGGGCTTTACTGATATCAGTTAATGTAGACATCAAGATAAAGATCATTACCGAAGGACATTTCACAGTGATAAAACAATTTATCAAGGAAACATAACAATCACAAATGTCAAATTAATACTTCAAAATACATGAAGCAAACATTTACATAATTAAAAGAAGTAGACAGTTTCTCAATTATACTAGGAGATTTTTAATTATATTAGGAGATTTCCTCAGTAATTGATAGAACAACTGGACAAAAATTCAGTAAAAACCTAAATGATCTAAGGCTAATTTTTGCTTATGCAAAATTATACCCGACATTTGAAGAACACACCTTCTTTCCAAGTGTGTATAGTATGTTCATTGATAGACCATGTATGATGGGCCATAAAAATTAAGCAATGCTTCTAAATAATCCATGGGTCAAAGAAAAACTGAGGAGGGAATTCGGAAAATATTTTGAATTTGAAGCCTGATTTTGATACTTAATATATGCATGACCTTGGACAACTGATTTAGATCGCCAAGTCTCAGTTTATTCAGCAGCAAGATGGAGCTATTAATATTAACCTTTGCAAGGTTGTTATGAAGATCAAATAAAATAACATATGTAAGGCACTTAGCACACATTCTAGTGTAATAATGATAACTTAATTTCGTTGCTGGTAACTGGAGGCCATTAGTGAGGGTGTGTGGCTATATGTATTGGGTCTCCTGTCACTTCCATCATTCCGTCTTTGAATGCTACTCAAAGAGCCCAAGCCACATGATCCCATTTTTTAATTAAGTAATTATTTAATTACTTTTAGAAGGGGGAGGGGCAGCAGGAGAGAGAGAATCTTAAGTAGGCTCCCCACCCAGCCTGCAGCCCAACATGGGGCTGGATCTCACAACCCTGAGCTTACCACCTGAGCCAAAGTCAAGAATTAACCGATGGAGCCACCCGGGCACCCCATCCCATTCTTCAAATATCCTTGTTGATAACCTTTCTACTCTATCTGATTTAATTTTTATCTTCTTACAATATAACACTACTTATGTAAACACACAGTACTATTTACTTGAATATGTATCTTAAGTACAGAATAATGCTCTCATTTGCAGGCCCTCATTTAACCTGCATTTCTGACTGTCCCCAGAGCAATGACTGAATTGATGCCAGAAGCCCTTCTCCTACAACTTGTGATCTAAGAGCTATAGTTCATCAGGCTGGCCTTCCATTTCCCAGATATCAGAAACCAATCTGGAATATGAAGAGCCATGATTCTCTTCTAGCTTTCTTCCCAACCCTGTTATGCAGACTCAGCAGTGATCTTAATCTCTCGCTTCTTAAAGGATCTCCTTCTAAACACATGTAATAATAACTATCTCATGGAAATGCTCTTGTCTAATTAATTATTGTTTGTCAAAAGCTTTAAGATCTTCAGCTGGAAAGGGGATTGTGGACGCCTGCAGTATTATCTTGGAGAGCCCTGCATCTTTCTTCATTGAATGGAACTAGTGTCTATGTGTAATCAAATTAGGCATACTGCTACAGGCTTATGCTGTAATTAATGAAATCCATGCAGACTGAATGAAGTGATCAGTCCATTATCTTTAGATTGAATAATTAAGTCTGAAGAGCTTCAGTGGTTTTCCAAGTAGCTTCTTTTTCAGCTGACTATTGACTTTTTGGCTCTCAATCTTGCTGTCTAACGTCAGTTAGCTTTGTGTCCAGTTTTCTTGTGTCCTGCAGATTTCTCTATAATACAAAAACTGTTGTATTTTTACAAATTTGTATTTTAAACAGTAGAGCTGAATCTTACCTTAAATAATAAAACAAACTTGAAGTAATAAAAAAGCAAGGGGGATGGCACACATTTTATTGGGAGCCTGCTCTGGGTCAGGTATTATAGAGCACCCTATGTATATGACCTCATTTAATTTTTCCCTGGCCACACGGTAGTATAATCAAATCCCCATTTTAGGGATGAGAAAACAGGCTTGGGGAGTTAAAATAACTTATTGAAGGTCAGAAACTCATGCTCTTTCCATGAGTAAGAGAAGCCTGTGTCCATGCGGCATGCCAAAAAGTGTGTTATTCAGAACGGTGGTGATACATACCTTCAGTGTCTTGTTGTGTCTCTGCAACTCCCGGCATAGACTCTCCAGTTTGCTTCTTGCGAGGATAGCTCTGCTGTGCTCGCTTTGTAGCTGGTCCTTTTCCTTTTGGATTTGTACCTGTTTCTTTTGTAAGAGCTTTAACTTCTTTTGCTCAGTGCGGTGTTCGTCCAGCTAGACACAAGGGGTGCCAACATAAAAGAAAATGGCAGGAATCACTTTTGAGTTGGCAGAAAAGCAGCAAAAGAGGAAATACCTAAAGACCACTCTGTGGTTCTTGGAAACATTTTTTTTGCTATCGTCGCCAACCCCCTGCAATCAAATAAACCTCATAAATGGGACTTTGCGATACTTGTAGATACGACTTTTAGAACATATAATTTATAGCTTTTCCCTTATCATTATAACAATCCCTTCTTACTCTGATCTTTTTTTTGGTGGTCTAGAAATCATTTCCTTCCTCTTGAGTCTCTCCAGTGACACTGGTCAATATGGAAGGGCACATCTTGGAATCCGTAGGCTCTCAGAATTCATGATAATGCATTGGTGCAGTGGGCAACAGTGTGTCTGCTTGGTGCTTATTTGGTCTCACAATTCTTTCTCAAAACTTAGACCAATTATTTTTTTCTTTAATAGGAAAGCATAAAACAGCTTCCTGGTAAAATAGAAGATGAAGTCTGTGGTTTGTGAAACAGGGGGAGAAGAGAAAGGACCTCTCAACTACCCAGCATCAGCAGTTTCCCCCCAGAACTTCAGAAGTAGAAGCTGCACAGTTCAACAGCATGATTTGTGCCCTAAAGAACCTGATGCAAGTGATGACACACATGATATGAACACTCATGTATGCCTCAGTTTCCCTGTCTTGAAAAAGCATTTGTTCTTTCTGAACTAGCTGAACAAAACTGTCACATTCTCTTCAGTTCACATCTTTCTCCCTTCCTCCCACCACACTGAAGTGATCATTGCTGGATTAAGCTGGGGATATATACATGGTATTCTATCATCACATTTATGCGCAATTTTTATTTATTAGTGAGAATAGCATCAGGAAAAATTAGACCCATATTGCTATAAACATTGATTGAAATTGATTTCCTTCTTGAGATTCAGTTGGACAATCATTGATACTTTATTATATGCTTCTCATGCTAACCTCCTATTAACAGGAAGGATGAGTTTTTTCATTTTGTACCATAGTTATATTTGTGCTTGTATTTGGATATTTTTTCTTTTCTTTTCTTCTTCTTCTTCTTCTTCTTTTTTTTTTGAGAGAAAAAGTAGAGGAACAGGCAGAGGAAGAGGGAGAGAGAGAATTTCAGGCAGACTCCCCACTGGGCACAGAGGCCCAGGCACAGTTCCATCTAATGACCCTGAGATCATGACCTGAGCAGAAATCAAGAGTTGGATGCTTGACCCACTGAGTCACCCAGGCACCTCCCCCTCTTTTTTTTCAACTTTTTTAATTAAAAAAATTTTTTTAGAGAGAAAGAGTTTATTTGGATTTTGAATGACCTATTATCTCTTTCTGAAATTTATATGTTGTTATTGCCATTATGATTTAGACTTTGGGCCACATAATTTCTTGTTGTTGGGGGCTATCTTGGGCATTGTAGGCTCTTTAGCCACATCCTTGTCCCCGACCTACTGGATGCCAGTAACACCCCCCACAACTGTAACATCCATAATATCTCCAGACAGACATCAACTACTGGACCTGGTAGGGGAGCACTGCCCCATATGGATCTACCTGAGCACCAGGAGGAAGATAACCTACATGGGTTTTGTAAGTTGGAAGAGATGACTTCACTTGCTTATTAACCAGGTAATGTTCTCGTTTTACTGCAAAATTATATAACATTTGACATTTAGCTAGGTCTATCTTGAATGCTTTAAATAAAAACCCTTAACTTTTTGACAATTTTTTAATGTCTGTGGCTAATTTTATTCAAATACTTCAGGCTTGTGAATACATATATGGTTTCTTAATGAATGAAAGTGAACATACTGCAACCAAGTCAACTTCAGTCAGATTTCTTCCTGGCTTACTGATTTAATGATGCAATTAGACACCACGGTGCTTCTATACTATTGTGTCAGGCATATTGGATTTTTATTTGCTATTTTTCTTGCTCTCCCTTTTTTATTATTAAGTTAAAAATAAATTAATGCCAATTACTAAATCAGAATAGTATTAATGATTTGTTGTAACTACATTAAAAGTTAGGACACTTAGAAAAATTACTTCTTCCAGGTCATGTGGTATCTTTTTAAATAAATGTATCCTTATTTGTTAATGAAAACAATAGTAGGTGATATTAAAGGATATCTGGAAGGGTGAATGAGCTAGAGTGGCAGTTTGAGTTACAGTTGAATTTGATGATTTATTCTATGTTAACACTTACATGTCAGATACATTTTATGTTAATATCCAAATCAGTGAGCAATGAAATAGGCTTTAGTCTCCAAGTAAAAGATTGAAATTATTCATAATTTTTCCTTTCTGAAAAGAAAATGTAATGGGTTTTTGGCCAATTTTCTCCTATTCATTTTTTCTAGAATGGCCTTTTAGGTTTTAGAGTTTATTATAGGACATGATATAAATGCCAATGTATAGTAAATAAGGCTTGAGTTGAGTAGGCTCTCTGGTAAGATAACCTCCTTCGGGTGACTCCTGACTGGGAAGGTGAGTAGGTGGAGGGTGTTCCTAGGGTGAACAGCTGTGGCTCAGGAAGAAAATCTCAAGCAGATGGGACAAGTGATGCTTCTCTGATGTACTGCTAAGGGCTGCAGCCCCTCCCATGGCTTCCCATATGAGGTTGGAATGCTGCCCAGTCCAGTCAAGTATGGAGCATGGCACTAGAAATATGAATGGCTTTGGTAAAAGGAGGTAAATCGGAGGGGCAAAGGCAAAACAATGTGGAAAATACCAAAGAGACCAAGGATGGACCCAGAATGGGGGCCTTATTTTTTGGAAAAATACTTTTGAAAACTAACTTATTTTATGGCACTGAAACTGCTCATGGATGGTTAATAGCTAATGTTAAATAAGCTGCGATAAAAACAAGTTGAAACACTTGATACTCACTTTATAAATTTTTTCCATTGTTTTGGAAAATACTATGACCATTTAAAAAACACCTAAAAAACCAAAAGGCATTCATGCAGTTTGATTCAGTAATCCCAATTCTGGACTGGGATCATGGATCATAAAACAAAGGAGAAGGAACAGATCTAATGCATGACGATGTGTAGTGCAGCAGTATTTGGTAAAGCAAACAGTAGATGGAATCCAATGTCCCCAAATCAGAGAACCAGAAGATAATGGCCACTCCATGGAAAATGACGTAACTATTACAAAATATAATTATAAAGACTCTAAACTGCATGGGAAATTGTCCATCATATGAGTCATCAAAACTGGATACCAAATTATATATCTACCTTATAATAGTAATTGTTATGAAAATTATCTCTTCTTCTATAGCAGAACTGGGAATGAAGACGGATAAATCAAAGTTTGTGTTTTAGGTTATGGGATTAGTGATATATTTGCTTGTGTCGGCAGCATTTCTCTTATCATCATGATATGGGGTTTGCGTGATTAAAAAACAATTAAAAAGTATTGGCATAGTTAAACAACCAGCCAGTGCAGGGTTCCAGAGTCCCTCTGGGCTTATTGCAGGACTGTTCAGCCCAAGAAGATGAGGCAAGATGACAAAAAGAAAGGGAGGAACATGACCACAGGACAAGAGTTAGAAAAAGAAAGAAAACAAGTCACTTGTTAAACTCCAGTCCATCAATAGGGTTAAGATGAGGGATTTGTGCATTCAGTTTTGGAGGCTCTCTTTTAAAAACAAAACACACAGAAAAAACCCCAAAATTAAGAAAAGAGAATTGCATCCAGAGCCTCAGAGGGGCCCGTGCCAGTGAGAGGCTCTGAACCAAACTTCCTTAGCTGCAAGGTAGATCTGCCTTTAGCCTGCTGCTTGGAGGAAGTGTTTTGCTCTGTGGACTTAGCATCATTCTCCTGTCACTGCTTGTCCAAAAGACATAAGTGAGTGAAAATGTTTTTTTAAAGAAAGCAAGCAGGGGGATGCGTGGGTGGCTCAGTCTATTAAGTGTCTGCCTTTGACTCAGGTCATGATCCCAGCGTCCTGGCATCGAGCCCTGCCTTGGGTTCCCTGCTCTGTGGGGAGCCTGCTTCTCCCTCTGCCCCTTTCCCTGCTTGTGCTCTCTCTCTTTCTGACAAATAAATAAATAAAATCTTAAAACAAAAAAAAGAAGCTGATGGGAAGGAGGAGCATGTTGGATAGCGTCATGTGAGAGGATGTCACATCCCTGTGGAGGGTCGCACACCCTGGGGAGTAGTGCCCAGACCTCAGATGGCACTCCTCTTTACAGAGAGGTTGGCTTCACTGAACCCTCCTCTTTTTCCCAACTGACCCATTGGAAGAGTACTGGCGGGGAGGCAGTGCCCTTCACAGATTCTCTGATGTCTCTGAGTGGCTTCCCTGCCTCCCAATGGCCTTATTCAGAGGGATCCTGCCTGGGGAGGACCTAGAACTAGGCACAAAGCAACCCACATCAAATACTGCCACAGTGGGAGGGGAGAATAATGTAGATCAAAGAGAAAAAATGAATGGTTGAATGACTGACTGAATGAATGAATAGAGTTTTCAAGCCCAAATGAGAAGGGGTCACAAGCTGAGGGTAGGAAAAACTCATCCCTCTGCCTCCCTGAGGGGGCTCCTCAAAATACCTAGGCACAGGAACTGAATGAAAGTTTGCCTTTAGGTCGAGTATATTTCTGTTTTCTTACAAACCCAAAAAGAACTTTAAAATATCTGCAATTTTCAATGATCTCTAATTCTTCTGTTCCCCAAATTATACATATAACTGAAGGCTAGACTCCAATAGACTCCAGCTCTATCCTCTTTCTTGGTTGTACTGTTTTTCCTCAGTTTTTCTCTTTCTTTTTCCTTTAAAAAAATTCTGCTTTTATGGATTCACGCTTCGGCTTGTGTGAGGTAACCAGCTATGGTCTCTAACAAGGTCCCTGAAAAAAGGAATGGCCTCTCCTCAGCTCCAGCCAGAGGCTGAATCTCTCTGACACGAAGAGCTCATCTGAGATCTTACCAATTCTGCATACTTCTTGAATAAAAAATCCAGTTTTTCTTCAGGTGTTTGCAGCTTGTTCAGATTTTGCATCAGCACGTTGGCTTCTTTGCCTTCAAAGAAAACAAAACCCATCAAGACATTTAGAAAAATGTTTTGAAAATATTCAAAAGAACAAAAAATGCTGACTTTGTATAAGTAACCTATTTCCCCCCATCGGTTAATTTAAAAAAGAGGCAGAGCAGCCAATCAAAACTCCTGACGCCCACCAAACTGCCCGCATTGATGCGTGCGGTTCTAGACTTCCAGTCCAAAGCACAGAGTCTTGACAGTTTCATCTTCCATTTTTGGGTTTTGTTTTTTGCTTTCAGTACTTTTTTCCTCTTTTGGGGGGTAACCAGTTGTCTTGTTTTTCTGTGTGAATGCACTCTGTGAGATTTGGATGAGAATGTTCCGCTCATATTTCCTACCTGGCAGAGAATTAAATCAGCACAGAAGGAAAACCAGCCAAGACTTGGAGGGCCTTATCCACAGGCCTTTTTGAGTCTCTTGTGATAATGGGTTCAGCCTTCCTGGCCCTTCCTTCCTCCCACCCAGGCTTAATCTTTGTTGACAGTTTCCTTTTCTGATCCCACTTGGGGTTTATGCTACATTTTAAGACTCATCTGTTCGTGATTATTTGATGGTGAATCTCGGATTCTTCTCTTTCCTCATTGTTTTTCCTTTTGTCTTCTACAGCTCAGCCTCCCCATTTGCTTTTTCTGTGGGCCTGGAAATCTTGTTTTAAAGTAGCCATTGGGCTGAGTGTTGGCAGGGAGGAGAGGGACCCTGGGGCCTGCATGTACCACTGATGATGTCTTTTCAAAGAGTCTGATCAAGGTGGAACAGAGTGACAGCCAGCCTGTCTAATTAGAATAGGAAGGTCAAGCCACACAGTAGAGGCCATGTTTCCTGAAGTAAATCTATGTAAGAATATTAACAACTTTGACAACCTTTCTCCAAGAACAGGCATTTCCCTTTTGTAGAATATTTGCTTTTATCCTGGAGAGGCAGATAAATCATGAAATTAAGCTTGCCAGATGAAATACAGGACATGGGACATGATTATACTAAAAAAATTTTACATTGTTTACTGAAGTTCAAATTCTCCTTGGCATCCTGTATTTTTATTTGCTAAATCTGCTAACTCTAATGGCATCAAAGAATTTTAGGTCTAGAAGGACTTTAAAGAGGATTCAGACAAATGGTTAATTTTATAGATTAAAAATCTAAGGCCCAGCGAAGTCCAAAGTTACATAATTAGCACTGGCAGAGTCAAGGCTTGAATCCAAGGTTTGTCTACTTGCTCTAAATCACTTCATTCCCATGTGGAATTTGGATGCCAGGAAACTCAGAGAAATAAAAGGAAACTTTTTCTTAAAAAACATGACCTCATTGCTAACAGCTGGTTTTGTCCATCTCTGCCCAGTGAGTCAGTTCAGATTAGAGACATGGCCTAAGACGGGAGAAGGTGGGTGTGAGAGGCGCCCCACCAGCTTTCCAATTATGGCCTGTGACATATCGAGCCAAGTTTAAACTGGTCATCACTGCTGCCCCACCTCCCCTGTGCCTGTGCTCAGAGTTAGTTCTCAAGCAACCAGAAGAGATGTGCATTGGTCGGGAATCCCTTCCTCCTTGTCTTCAGTCTGGGAAAGGGGCCACATGAAGACTGTTGTCCTGAGTAAGAGCCATCTATTAGAGGAAAGAGATTGCTGTGGATCAGATTTGACCCAGAACCGAGATCATGTTTGGTCCATGACAAGTTCTCAGTAAATGTTGGTAATAGTGGAACAAAGCAAAGCCAACATGTGCACATTAGTAGCAGGTGAATTAAATGAACACGTCCTGAAGACAACTCTGTGATTGACATTGTGAATGACAGATCTTACTCTCACCTCTGCCATTGAATATATGCTTAGGAAACCTCTCAGTATGAGTATGGTCATATAAAACCATTATGTGTCTCATTTGGGGGAGATAGAAACATTTGAGTGAGTGCGATATGTCTCTTTTTCTCTCCACACCAGGTGTCTTAACTTTTTATTTTCTTTAACCATGAGAAGAGGGTTTTGTTTTGGGCACCCTCACAGAAGTATCTTTCTGCTCTCATGTGCTGTTATTTTGCCTAAAAGGTCAACATTCAGAAGCATCAATTTATCCTTCAAAAATGATTTTGCCCTTCAACAAAAACAACACAAACATCTAGGAAATTGGAGATGGGCATGCACAGAATGAATAAGTTTGTGACATCAGGGAGCTTAATTTTTAGACTTCCATTTGTTTGCCAGACTAGAATGCTGTGTGGTATTATCATGGAGAAGAGAACTAGGCAAAGAGATTGCTCATCTTCTAATAGAGGCTGTAATTACAGTTCCACAGAAATGAGGTCATTTGGTGATAGTGTCAGACATAAGAGACAAACTGACTTTTTTTCAGGGACGTTTTATTAGGGGTGAGTGACCTGTCTTTCCCCCAGTGTGTTGTTCCAAAGCAGTGTGATTGTCTGATTAGTCATAAAAAAAGTGAGGGACAGACCTGAAGTCCCCATTGAAAATGGGGAAGGCACATGAAGGACAAATAGCCCTCCCTCCACAAAATACTCAGTTGAGTAGTAAGTCTACAAGGGGGTAGGACCATATGAGCAACAAGAACGGCTGTGTCACACATGGCTATGGCCGAAGGCACAGTTGTAGACCGAGGGAGTATTATACTACAAAGGAATGGTTTTTACATCAAAGAAATTAAAACACTTAAATTGAGATAATGAAGTCAGCTATATAAGTGAGGATGGGAATTTTTCTTAACCTTTTGGCATAGTGATAACTGTTTATACTAGGTTTATGCAGATTTGATAAATATCTAAACCCTGACTTTTTCTCTACCAAAATTATCTTCTAGAAATTTGGGGCTAAAATTTGGTCTTGGACACACAAGTGTATCTCTCTTCTCCCTTCCTGATTTCTATGTGTTATGGCAGAATCTTAAAGCTAGAAAAGATCGTGAATATTCTGTTTCAAATGTTAGACCCAGATTCACATTTCAATGTTAATTTTGTTTTCTAACACAATTTAAAAATAGAGACTCTGATACAAAAAATTTCTGAGTATCTATAGACATCTTTTGAGAGAAATAAGACTTGAGTATGTTGATTATAAGGACAGTGTATTTAAATTCACACTGGACTAAGGATAAGGACTAGACCCTGAGTTCTAGAACAGACTGTGTCACTGACTAGTTGACACAGTAACCCTTTTTATAGACTCTTCAGCTCTCTAGGCCTAAATTTTCCTCTCTATAAAAATATTAAGTTGACTAAATGGGTTCTGAATTTAGCATTTAGGATTTGTTGATTCCATGACAGGAATAAATTTAACCATTTTTAGCTTGATTTAGACAACGATTAAATTAACAATGTTCGGATGGTATATTTATCTTTCCAAAATGTTTTGGGGGAAAAAACAACAACAGACTTCTAAAATTTATCAGGATTCTCTTATCCCTCATTGTTACTTCTCATAGTCTGGTTTTTGTTTGTTTTGCTTGGTTTTAATGGCTTATCAGTTTTGAAAATACTGCCTACTCTGTATTTTCTGGTTACACTGTTTTTATTTGGCCATCATTTTATATCTTTTGTGTTTTAGTCACCTTGTTTTATATACTTGGAACTTTTGCCTCTCACCCAGTTGGGGGGTGGACCTGGACTTCTTATTAGGTCAGTTGATGATATGTTTGAATTATTAATAATTTCTTGACTATAACTATAAAGAAAACTTTCTTAAAAAGAAAAAAAACCCTTAAGAGTCTAAAAAATGAAGAGATTATTCCAGGGAAAACAAAATAAAGCAAAACCTTATAATGAAAAAGAAAAATACCAGGAAGAACAGTAAGAAAGGAATTCCTAATTCTGATCAGAAAAGAGTGTTAATTACTTTGCTCAAGTTATATTTTTCTGTCCCAATTGACCTATTTCTTTAAACCTCTCTCTCTCTCTGTATGACCTGGCCTAAAATCTAGCTTTCCTGTGAATCTACTCATGAACTTGCAATCTCTATTGATTCCTCTTTTCCCTGAATTCTTCTGGTCTCCTACTATCTCTTCCAAAAGTTTAGCAGTTGTATTCAGGCAACAGTTTATTCCCCTTTCACAGTGAAACTAGAAATCAAGCTAAAAATGGATGAAACAAATCATCTGGGAAAGTGCCTATTCTAAGGAAGAGTAAGTAAATGGCTTTCTAAAGACATTTTGGAATCCACCATCTTAGTCAAGCTCCTCAGAAGGTACAACTGAAAGTCACCTCTAACTAAAGGCAAAACCCATTATCTGAACTATGGTAAATGTTCCTTAACCAATATACCAATTAGTTTGTATGTATCTTCAATCCTGCAATATTAGTGACTTCAGTTCTGCCCCCTTGCTTCCTTTATGACTAATCTCACAATCGCATCAACTAGTTGAGTAGCCTTTTTTGTAGACTCTTAAACTCTCTAAGCTTCAATTTCCCTGTCTATAAAATTAGTGGGTCGACTAGATGTATTCTGAACTCAGATCGGACCTGTGGATCAGCTCTGTTTTCTTTCCAGGCTTATGCTTCAAACCTCTGATTTCCTACTCAATTGGTTATCAACTGGAATATCAGAAAGTATACTATATTTTATCATTGTTCTGTGCTTATTATTATGTGGTGCTTGTGCACGTACTGTTGGCAGAGAAATGATTAATAAGATACTGTGAGTCTGGAGGATGGGGTGGGAGAGGTAAGGGAGATACTTAAGACATGTCAGGGTGCTGTCTAATGGGGACTCTGTTTTTGTCTCTTTCAGTTCAGATGCCAAGGGGAAAGTGACTATCCACTAAAGAGATTTAAAAATGTTCCTCTAACTGCTCTGGTGTATAGTGTGTTGATTGTGGGAGGATATAAAGTCTCTCAGGGAAAAACAAGTCCTGAGTACTTGGGTTGTAGAGACATTTCCCAAATAATCAAAGGTGTTCTGTGAAAGAAGGATCTCTTTGGTCCAATAAGTCCAGAAAATATTGTAAACTATGCCCATCTATAGTGGAGATTTTCATTGTTGTATATAGCAAAAGTCAAAGAATTCCGGCAGTAAGTAATTGTTAACTTACTCTGAAATCTCAAATATGCCAAAGTATATACTATGGAAAACTTTGGGTTAGAGAGCCAGAATGTTTCACCATCTCAAAAATACCAATAAAGCAGATATTATTGGATAAACATGAAATAATGGAAGACTCACCTTTGATCAAGTAGCTAAGCAAAATCTAAGGATATATTTTCATATTCTGGTAAAATGATTCACTAAAATTCTATAAAAGGTACAAATAGATTCTAAAGAAGACGACAGTCAGCACTTCACTTTTTCTTCAAAAGGGTGGAGGAAGAATTTCTGAAACAGTAGAATCATTGTTTCTGCAGTCTATATCAAAATTGCCCCTGGTGCTTTGGTTCCACTCAAATCCTCCCAATTCTGAATTTCTGTGCTCAGGAACAGCATTTTTCATTAATTCTGTATTTGGTTTTAATGCACAGTTAAGTTTGAAAACTACTGGTCTAGACGATCAACAGCTAGGAAGCCTGTTAAAGCTACTTACAGACAGCTGAAATCGTGTTTAAAATGGTGGTTACGTATTTCGATCAGCCTAAAAATGTTTAAGCCATAATGTAGCTGAAACATTACAGTGCTTAGAAGAATATGCCAATGGTGTTCAGAGACACATGTAGTTAGGGTGGACGGGCACTGGCTTCACAAACATTGGTTCTGATCAAATATTTAGTTGAAATCTGGTAACTTGAAGAGAGTGGCAGAATTAGAGTTGTGGAATGTTTTCATTCTCTACAGTTCTTTTGATTATTGGATAATTAGATCGTTACTGTAGATTTTGAAATAACTCATGAAAGAGAAGAAACCCACAGTTGGTCATCTTTAATTTTACTCCTACTTTTTTTTCATATCCCCTCAATACAACACATACATATTTCCTCTGTAGAAATAGTTATAAAGTGATAAAGCAAAAGAATTTTCCATTAGGAACACTTGAAATCATAACCCTCCGTGATGTGATTTTGTACTGTCTTATGGGAAGTTTAACAATGGCTAATATAAAGGGACATTTCTGAAATGCCTTGGCTAGATAAGGAAAAACAGCTTTTAAACATAGAGTAACTTTATTCTCTTTCCCAAAGATCCAAAACACTTGAGTGATTCCAGTCTTGCACTTTTGTAATTTGGTAGATATTTTTGGTAGATTATTTGGGTTATTTTATTCTTTATGTTGGGTGAGTCAAATATCCTATTTAAGTGTGTCTTTTAGCCCTTCTTGAAAGCATTGCCTGCAATGGGTTTTAAGTAAGATAGTGATATCCCACGCTAGCAGACATATTTTGGGATTTATAGGTACCCGGCTATTGGAATCTAAACCCAGTTCTGACTCCAGCACCCATGACCTTTCACTTTGCCACACTATCTTCAAGAAATGAGTAAGACATTATAGCTGCCCCTGATAGATTTTCTACCTCCCTTGGGAGGCAGATATATAAACAAATGATTGATGCAGAAAATTTAATGGAGAAGTAAGAGAGGTGATGCTAACCCTTACTGGGCGTGTCTGGGAATGTACCATATAGAAGATGGTACAGAGTGTCACAGTGAAATTCACCAAGGAAGACAGGCAGAGGGGTTCTCCTTTGTACAGTAATATGCTTTCACTAGTAGCTAAGAAATTAACTCATTCTTCTTTCACAGCCATTTTTGGTGTAAAATCCCACATGGTTTCCTAAAATTTTCCCGTGCCTGTTCTTAGCACTATCCTATATAACAATTAGATTACAAGGTCTGTTTTTCTCTCCATACTTAGAGCTCCTTAACCAAAGGGTCTTGATGACTTATTTATCTTTGTATACTTAGTATAGTATCTCATAAAGACGAGGTATTAATACATATTTGCTGGATCAATAAACTAATGAGAATAAAAATATTTTGTGCAATTTTGACATTCTATAATTGATACCTTTTAAAGAGTTTTGCGAAATAAAAACATATTTTATATAGTAATAGAACATATAACTCAATGATCTAACTGATAATCATTTTACATACAAACCATCTCTATATTTATATTTTGTTTAAATCCAGATTCCACTAGCTTTACTTTAAGCAATTTCCCTTTCATTTACTTGTTTATTCATCCTTAAAACAAATTATTTACTGATCACCTAGCATGTGTCATCCACTATCTTAAACACTAGGCATCCAGTGATGTCTGAATACACACACAGTCCCTGTTCTTGAGCTAAAACCATCTAGGGGAAGGGAAGACATGCATTAAGCAAATAATCACAAAAAGTATATGTAACATTCTCATATACTGCTAAATGCTCAGAAGGAAAGATAGATACAAGGTACAACAGAAACAGAAAACAAGAAGACCTTATCTAGAGTTGGGCTAAGAAAAATACCACTTGAATTGTGAACTAAATGCTAAGTTAAGTGCCCAAAGGGCTGAACATATAGGGATATCTAGGTAGAGAAAATAGGATGTATGTGGGCTTTGTGAATAGAGCATACTATGTTCAAAACACTGATAGAGAAGATCAGAATGATTAGCCATTTAGGCAGTAGTAGTAGTGGTGGTGATAGGGGCAGAGAGTTCAGGAAGGAGATACTGTGTAGAGTGATGGGAGATAAAGCTAGGGAGACTAATTTGGGTTAGACCATTAGGACCTGAAAGACCATGTTAAGAATTTTAGTCTTTGTCCTAAGAGCAGTGGGAAACCACTGGGGAGACAGGGTAGGTGAGTTACATGTTGAAAATTTTACTTTTTCTCTTTTGAGAGGAAGCAGCTAAGCACAAGTATAGCAAAGGAAGTGTAGGGAGACCCTACCAGAAGCTTTTTTACAGTAATCCAAAAATGAGATGCGGCTTTTAGTAAAGGTTGGAGGAAGTACCCCTTTTTAGGAATCATCAAAGGAAAGTCATGCATTAGAACATAATTACTTGCCTAATCCCTTTAGGATTTTCTTTTCCAATTTTTGCTCTTTATTGCTGACGGGCTCTTTGGTTGTGGTTGGCTCTCCAGAAGACAAGGATTCTCTCTCGGTCTCTTCAGTGGTCTCATCCAAATCCTCATTGTCTGGTGGTTCTATGTTCTCAGGTGGCTCCTTTGCCTTGGCAGGACCCTCTTTTTCAGTAGCAGACCCATAGGTATTAATGATGTCTTCCAGTTGTCGATTTAGTTCCTCAGAGATATCTTGAACTCCTTGTTCAGACTGCACATCTGCCTTATCCTCCGTTGTTTGGAGTGTGGTTGAGGAATCCTTATCATCTTGCTTCTCTAGGCCATTTTGACTCAGTAACGATGAACTGTCCCCTGGAGGTGTTGACTGAGGTTCTCCTGAGAGCTGTACAGAGTGATTTGCCTCCATACTGGGAATAGTATCTAGTGGTAAGCATAGTCAAGTTTTATATAGTTAACCCAGTTATATGTAAAAAGTATGGATATTCCCAAAAGGCCACCTACTAATTACAATTTCTAACATAAAATGAATGTACTTTCACAAACCACTGATGTTGCAGTTAGTTAGGTAGAAACAGTGGGAAGCCATTTTTCCAAAGCAATTCACACTATTAGCATATTTTTGGTTTTGGTCTTTAATTCCAGTAGAAATTCCTTTCACTGACATTAATGGAATAATTCAAGATATTGTTTTTCATGTTATATTTATCATATTGCTTAAGCCAACTTGTGTTATCCTCTCACGTTATTCTATGTAGACTTGTGGTCATTGTAAGTACAGAGATGTCTATATTTAAAATGTTTAAAGTGGTGTTATATTTTTTCAAAGTTAGAATATTTAATACAAGAGCCACAGAACTTACTAAAAGCACTTATAACAACATCAGTCCTAAATTCTATTCTAATTCATAAGTGAAGATTTGATAAATATGAGTACATTGATATAAATGAATTATTATACTATATACAGGAAATACTTTCTTGCTTTTCAAGTATTTTTCTTTTCTCAAACGAGCAATACAATTATCCATCAACAAAATATGTTTTCTGAGTTTCAAACTAGCTTCATTTTGGAATAAAATGGAGACTGGAGGAAGGTAAAAATTAACCAACAAACTAGTTTGGAACCATGGTGATGGTCAAGATAATTTATTGAATTGCTTTAATACTTTTTTGTTCCAATATAAAAACTGACTTTCTTTTAGGAAAAAAAAAAAAAAAGATTACAACTCTTTTTTCTCAGTCAAGAAGCTCTAGGATAACTTTGTAGTTTTTAAGAAATAGCAATGTTTAATGAATAGGGAGGGAATGAACTTGAGAAATACTCCATTTATAATATGGCCTCTTTGGAAATAGGGGCTGAAGTCCAAGCTGAGTCAAAGAATTCCAGGATTTCTGGCTATCTCCATTTCTCGAGTTGCAATAGAGTTGACTTAGGCCTTTAAGTGATGGTGCATTTTATTTGTAAATGGTGCCTACTGGTCATGCTGCTAATTAACAGCATAAAAATATGATGGGGTTCTCATGTTGCACATGTTTTGCTGTTGTGGTGCCCTGAGAGGAAAAACAAAAACATATTGTTCCCCATACTGCACAGCTTCCTCTTTTGTTCTCAGGGCAGGGGCTGTCAAGTGCTTGGACTCCAACAAGAACGGAAAATTCAACCTACAGTCCTAGGCCGCCCACTTAAGTACTCATTCACTTTGAAGGAAGTACTTTTTTCTTTTGCCCACTTGAATGCACCAACTTTATGAATAAACGATGCAGTAAACAGCCTTATTGTTTTCATCACTGGCATTTCTTTATCCCGACACCTACTTGTTGGGTACACTCATCTATATATAACTTACGCCCTCCCTAAATCGGAGAAAGATACATGGCACCTGCTGTCCAGCCAGAAGTTATTTTAAGCTCTTCTAAAAGGAGCCATGGCATTTAGCCCTTCTTCTTTGCAAATAAAGGGAAGAGACTCCTTTTAAAATCAAAACTAAAAGCAGTAAACATGTACTGGCTTAAATACATATGTGGGTTTTAAAGTGTTAGGGAGGCTTCTGAGGACGGAATAAAATCTAAAGTCAACCCCAACTTCAAAGCAATGAATTTAAAACTGACTTTCCACAGGAGTTTTAGGATGGCTAATTTAACTGCAAAAGTTGGGTTTTATTTGATTTTTTCTTTATTCCTCAGAGGCCACTGCCAATGGTGTTTTTAATATTAATCCCATGGATATCCTTTAAATTCATAGCCCACATTTACTTTAAAACAGAATAACTGAATCTTTGTAAACCACAAGACAATTCAATTCCTAAAAGTAACCTCAAGATAAATCAACAAAAAGGAAAAAAAAAAGTCAAAGAATTCCGCTACTTTTAAATTGTTCCTTACCATATTAATTCATTAACAGCAAGAAATTATTTCTAAATTTTATCTTCTTAATACACTTTATTGCCTTTTTTTTCCTTCTCTGAGAATTTTTCACTTGTATGGGGAATCCAGCAGATTATCACCCACATACCTTCCTGAGTAACACATTTCAATTATAAATAAAACAATGGAAAGTTCTTCCACAGTTCACGGGCAATCTCAAAGTTGCAAGTTTCGAACACCACAAACCGCACCCTACAACTTCTCACAGGGCTCAGAGGAGTGTTTGTCGCACTTACCAGAATACAAGGAGCTAAGCAGAAAGAGAAGGAGAAGCAGAAGGCTGCAAAAAGCTAGTCAGAGAAGCTGGGACAGCCGGAGACAGGCAGGCAGCTGTGTTCTTACACAGGAGAGAGAAACCACACACACTCAAAGGCACCAAAGCGACAGGAGAGCAGGGAGGGGGTGGGGAAGGAAAGGAACAGTGTATGACACAGCAAGAGAGAAATACACCCAACTTTCAGTAGCTGCCTCCTGGGTAAGTATCTGAGGAAAGAGAAGCAGCTGGTAGATCATATCAGACTCTCCATGTTTTGTCCTTTAAAAAATTTAAACTCTCACTATAGGCTCCTCTGTAAGTATAATTTTTCACCATTGTTCTTTTGGGAAGAGATCATATTTTCTTATTTCTTAGTTTATTTCCAGTGTGGTCCATGATTCATCTTTTTTCCCCCCTTGTTATGCAAGTCTAATTAGCATCAGATTTCCCATAGGAATCTTGGGGGGTGGGATCCAATGGCATAACACAAAGGAGGTGGGAGAACTACTTGAATTCTAATGTCTTTGGTTTGTTTGTAAAGTTTGAAGTACTAGTGGAGGTGGCTGTCTTGGGGCTGGGTTTGGTGACATCTTCACAGACATGGTAATTGGTGTAATTGGCCTCACATCCCACACCTTAAGCATGTCACTGCCTTCACATTGCAGATAAGCCCTTGGGGAGGTAGTCACTTTTTCTTTCTGAGTTGGAGCCTTTTCCACCAGCTGCTCTTCCAAGTTTTTCCATCCTTCTTATGTCTTCAATTTGCCCCTTAATCCTCCTCAGGAAAAGAACCTTCTCTTCATTCACCATGAAATGCCCCTTTCTCTTACCTTACATCCATGCCCTTTTCCTTCTGTTTCTAGAGAACATGGGTCCTCCATCAGACTTCCTGCTCTTGGGACTTGCAGGGCATAATGACACCCATTGTGTATGCAGAATAGTGCCACCAGAGAGATGTCCACATCCTAATCCCAGGAACTGGTAATATGTTCCTTTACCAGATGAAAGAGACATTGAGACTACGCATATGTGATTAAACCAAGGATCTTGAGATGAGGGATTATCCATAATTATCTGGGTGGGCCTTGTGTAATCACAAGGGTCCTTAAAGATAAAAGAGGGAAGCTGGTGGGGTCAGAGTCAGAAAAGGACTCCCAAAGAGGTCAGAGTGATGTGGGGCCAGAAACAAAGGGATTTGGGAAATTTCTAGAAGGTGGGAAAAGGAAGAAAGTAGATTATTCTCTCGATCCTCCAGAAGGAATGCAATTCTGCTGACACCTGATTCTAGTTCAGTGAAACCCATTGTGGGGTTCTTACCTCCAAAACTGTAAAACAATAAATTTGTGTTGTTTTAAAGTTGCTAGATTCATGGTAAATTGTTACAGTACTAAAGAAAAACTAAAATATTCCATCCCCAAACATTTTCTCATACCTTTCTCTGAGTTCATGGGAGGTATAAGTTACATATAGATAACTGTTTCCAACAATATGCATCATTTGATGATAGGGTTGGTAAACTAAAATGGGTGAGAGAAAAAAGTACTTCTTTCTAAATTAATGTGTCCTTGGTGAGGGCCACAAATGGGTGGCATACTGGACTGCATTAAACAGATATAGTTAGATATCTCAGTGAATACAAAAAGTAAGTCCATTCTTCTCAAATTTAAGTAAAGTATGGATTAACAGAATAATTAAAATTGAAATTAATAAAGGAAAATGAGAACTTACCATGATTGAAATAAGTTATTATATTATCCATTGTACCAATATGTACCAGTGTAAAAATAGATATAAACTTCTGCTGCTTATAGTTATTATATGATACAAATTTTAAATATATATTATTTTTAAAAGCCTAACAAAACAAATATGTACCATTCAAATGAACATTACTTTTATGTGACAGATAATATTTGCTGAACCTAAAGTGTTACTTGCAACATGAATATGGTACTGCCTGCTGGTCCTCTTGAGTTTATGACACTCTTCTAGAGTGTACCTTATGAAATGGCTTGATTTCTTCAACACTTGGTTCATCCACATGATTACATAATTTTCATATACATTACCTGTTATCAGTTCAACTGGACTTCCTTTGATATGAATGTGTCATATATAGCTCTTTCTAACTTTCTTGCTATTATTAAAGTAATCCTACTTGAATGCTCTCACCCTGGCCATAACTCTAACCCTAATCCTAACCCTAGATCTGAAAAAAAATATTAAAAAGAATGGAATATTACTCAGCCATAAAAAAGAAATGAAACCTTTATATTTGCAATGACATGAATGGAGCTAGAAAGTATGATACTCAGTGAAATAAGTCAGTCAGCAAAAGACAAATACCATATGATTTCACTCATATGTGGAATTTATGAAACAAAGCACATGAATGGGGGGGGGAAGAGAAAGAAAGAGAGAGGCAAAACAAGAAACAGACTCTTAATTGTAGAAACCAAACTGATGGTTACTGGGGGGAGGTGGGTGCGGGGATTGGTTAAATAAGTGATGGGAATTAAGGAGTGTGCTTGTGGTAAGCAAGAGTGTTGTATGGAAGTGCTGAATGACAATATTATACACCTGAAACTAATATTACACTATATGTTAACTAACTGGAATTGAAATAAAACTTAAAAAAATGTAGCATTACTTTGAGCTAAGTTGATAGATATACACGTGATAGTGATGGCACCAAATGCCAGTATCTAGGTGATCCAGGATAGACTTATACATTTTCAATTATTATTGAAATGAATACAAACACACAAACTTCTAGTTCTCTAGAATCCATCTGTAGCCTGGTGGAGGCCCAAAGAACTGGACCTTAATTAATTAATTAATAATAGTATTATGGGCCTTACTTAATAAATTAATAATAATAGTATTTTTATTTTATTTTTATTATTTTATTTTATTTTTATTTTTAAAATTTTATTTTTTTATTTTAATATTTAAGATTTATTTATTTATTTTTGTGAGTGAAGTGGGTGAGGCAGAAGGAGAGGTGAATGGGAGAGAGAGAATCTCAAGCCACCTCCCTACTGAGCACAGAGCCTGACACAGGGCTTGATCTCATAATCCTGAGATCATAACCTGAGCTAAATTAAAAATCAAGAGTCTAACACTTCACTGACTGAACCACTCAAGTACCCCAGAACTCAGTGATTTTCCTTTGAGCTATTGTAAGGGATTTTTTTGGAAAATAACATTTTAATCTTTATGCAAATTGTATAAGAAAATAGAAAGTCTAATTTCTAATAACAATACAGAAAGTTTATCACAAGAAACAATAGTCCCTTGTCCCTCTCTCCACCCTGTTCCTTCAACCTTGTCATGTTCCCAGGGATAGTAATATTAAACCAATCCAGATATTTCTTCTGTGGTTTACTTTTTCACTTATAAATAAGATACCTAGATTGCTGCCTGTCAACTCATCAGTTTTTGACATTACCTATTGTCTTCTCATAATAATAAAGATTTTAACTATACCTTCCTTTCCCTCATTTTCTTCATAAAATATAACTCATTTAAATTAATATTATATATTTTCATTGTTGAAAAAATGTTCACTGCTAAATTGGGTAAAGCATTGTGATTATACATAATTCCATTCTTCTGTAACTTTTAGTTTTTCCTGGAGTTAATGATTACCTTTTCTTTTCATTTATTTAGTATTGAGAGTACTCTGCATTCCCCAAACTGCACAAAAGTTCTGTAAAATGCCTTGCTAAGCAATTTTCTCTAAGGTAAAATCTCTCAGACAATTTATATATTCTAGTATCTTCTTGGAGATATCACCCCAAAACAAACATCCCCAGAGACTTGACATCTTGCGACAGTCTAGTTTGGTGCACAGCTGTGGTTCTAGCACTTCCCCTGATGTCATCCTGGGAATTCCCTTTATTTCTCTCTTGTTTCCTGATTCCCATTCTTCCTCTTTCTTGGTGTACTTCCTCATTTAGTGAAACATATCATATGCTGGTTTTCTGAGAAAGCATTTATGGGGGACTTTGTATGTCTCAAATGCCTTTTTTGCTACCATTATACTTACTTGATTGCTTGGCTAGATGTAAACTTTTTTACAAAATGTAAAAAAACAAAAAAACCCTTTTTTTAATAAAACTTTTTTTAAACACATTTATTGAATTTTTAAAGGCTTCATTCCCTTGTCTTTTTAGGTTTCCAATTTTTTTTCCTTGAAAGTAGAAAGTCATTTTTATTCTTGATCTCTTGTATGATCCTTGTTTCTTTTTTCCCCTTTGTGGAACCTTTGGAATCTTCTCTTTATCCCTTATATTCTGAAGTTTCACAATGATAAAATTTGATGTGTATCTTTTTCATTTATTGTATTGGATGCTTAATGGGTTTTTAAATCTAGAGACTTAACAACTTTAACTTCTTTCCCCCTTTATCATTGTTGCTTACCTTCTTCCTCCTCTGGGCCTCATATCCCTGAGCACAGAGTCTTTCTGGTTAATCTTCCCCAGAGAACAATCCTTATGTATCCCAAAAAGGTAGAGAGAAGTTACTTTACTTTGTGAGGTGGGACTGTGGAACCTTGGGTTTGACTGTTCATTCCCTTAATTAAAAACCAAAAAGTAAAACCCAACCAAAAAAAAAACCAACAAAAAAACAAACAATCCAGCCCTACCACTACTTTTGATAGCACCTCTTTTTGCTGGGTATTAACCTCAAATTCTTTAGTCTTTTCAAAGTCTACCAGGAAAATTATTTGTTTCTAACTCTGCTGCTGCCTTTCCCTCAGCTCACTAACCCATTTCCATCAAGCCTCCTTTTTCTGTTTGATTATTTACCATTCTGTCTTTTGTTCTAGTCCTCATTCATTATGGTTTGGGGTTTACAGATTCAATTTTTCTGGTTTCATTGGTGTTTTAAGTTTTTATGTCTTATTTTTGTTGCTATAGAATTTTAGAGGAAAAAGAGATCAGAAAGATTTTTATAAAGCCATCTTGGAGTCAGGAAGATCTGTTTAACCATCACAGTGCTCCAATGATGAAATGAACTATCAGCCAAAATCAAAAGCTTCAGTACCGGATTTCCCATAGAGCCTTGTTTTTTCTTTCTTTTAGATATACTGAAGAAGAAATTACTGCATGGGGTGTGGGAAAATTTATGAAATGACTCAGTTAAGACCTTTATCATATGCTTTTATTAATTCTATAGTTCTTTACTGTGGATTTAAGGGAAGTAGAAATCATTTAATAATTAAGATTATAAGTGTGAAAATCAGGCAGCTTGCATATGAATTCCAGATCTGTCTTTTTTATTTATGTATTTTAAGTAGGCTCCTTGCCCAATATGGGGCTTGAACTTATAACACTGAGATCAAAAGCTTCATGCTCTTCAGACTAAGCCAGCCAGGTGCCCCCTTACACTATATTTTAACTTCTTCAGCTTCAATTTTCTTCTCTGTAAAATGGGACTACCTATTTTATATGGCTGTTTTGAGACCAACATAGTAAATGTGGTCTATATAATGTACACGTAATCTATGTAAACTGATTCAAATAATGATATGTTGAAGTGAAACCTGTGAAATGGAAATTAATATTTTCTACACTAATAGCATTTTGAAATTGTTGCTATCTAGAAGCAAGGTTAAATGTGAGAATCTATTATATCTTGGTCATGGTATATGCTTGACCTGAATTAGACAGGCTTGGGGTGAGAAGCAAATCGTTGTACCTTCTGTTCCTACTCATCAGACAACACCTCTCTGTTTCTG
>RCUC01147733.1:0-30618 GCA_003697995.1 Taxidea taxus jeffersonii | reverse complement strand
TATCATTCTCAATGGAGAAAAACTGAGAGCTTTTCCGTTAAGGTCAGGAACACGGCAGGGATGTCCGCTATCACCACTGCTATTCAACATAGTACTAGAAGTCCTAGCTTCAGCAATCCGACAACAAAAAGAAATTAAAGGCATCCAAATCAGCAAAGAAGAAGTCAAACTATCACTCTTTGCAGATGATATGATACTATATGTGGAAAACCCAAAAGGCTTCACTCCAAAACTGCTAGAACTTGTACAGGAATTCAGTAAAGTGTCAGGATATGAAATCAATGCACAGATATCAGTTGCATTTCTTTACACCAACAACAAGACAGAAGAAAGAGAAATTAAGGAGTTGATTCCACTTACAATTACACCAAAAACCACAAGATACCTAGGAACAAACCTCACCAAAGAGGCAAAAAATCTATACTCAGAAAACTATAAAGTACTCATGAAAGAAATTGAGGAAGACACAAAGAAATGTAAAAAAAGTTTCATGCTCATGGATTGGAAGAATAAACATTTTGAAAATGTCTATGCTACCCAAAGCTATCTACACATTTAATGCAATGCCTATCTATTTTTTCGAGGAACTGGAACAAATAATCCTAACATTTATATGGAACTAGAAAAGACCTCAAATAGCCAAAGAAATATTGAAAAAGAAAGCCAAAGTTGGTGGCATCACAATTCCAGACTTCAAGCTCTCTTACAAAGCTGTCATCATCAAGACAGTATGGCACAAAAACCGACACATAGATCAATGGAACTGAATAGAGAGCCCAGAAATAGATCATCAACTCTATGGTCAATAATCTTAGACAAAGCAGGAAAGAATATCCAATGGAAAAAAGACAGGCTCTTAAACAAATGATGTTGGGAAAATTGGACAGCCACATGCAGAAAAATGAAAGTGGACCATTTCTTTACATCATACACGAAAATAGACTCAAAATGGATGAAGGACCTCTACGTGAGAAAGGAATCCATCAAAATCATTGAGGAGAACACAGGCAGCAACCTCTTTGACCTCAGCCGCAGCAAATTCTTCCTGGGAACAACACCAAAGGAAGGGGAAGCAAGGGCAAAAATGAACTATTGGGACTCCATCAAGATCAAAAGATTTTGCACAGGAAAGAAACAGTTAACAAAACCAAAAGACAACTTACAGAATTGGAGAAGATATTTGCAAATGACATATCAGATAAAGGGCTAGTATCCAAAATCTACAAAGAGCTTAGCAAACTCAACACCCAAAGAACAAATAATCCAATCAAGAAATGGGCAGAGGACACGCACAGACATTTCTACAAAGAAGACATCCAGATGGCCAACAGACACATGAAAAAGTGCTCCACATCACTCGGCATCAGGGAAATACGAATCAAAACCACAATAAGATACCACCTCACACCAGTCAGAATGGCTAAAATGAACAAGTCAGGAAATGACAGATGCTGGCGAGGATGTGGAGAAGGCGAACCCTCCTACAATGTTGGTGGGAATGCAAGCTGGTGCAACCACTCTGGAAAACAACATGGAGGTTCCTCAAAAAGTTGAAAATAGAGCTACCTTATGACCCAGCAATTGCACTACTGGCTATTTACCCTAAAGATACAAACTTAGTGATCCGAATGGTCACGTGCACCTTAATGTTTATAGCAGCAATGTCCACAATAGCCAAGTTATGGAAAGAACCTAACTGTCCATCAACAGATGAATGGATAAAGAAAAGTGGTATATATATACAATGGAATACTATGCAGCCATCAAAAGAAATAAAACTTGCTACTTGTGATGACATGGATAGAACTAGAGGGTATTATGCTTAGGGAAATAAGTCAATTGGGGAAAGACAACTCTCATATGATCTCCCTGATATGAGGAAGTGGAAATGCAATGGGGATGGGGGTTAAGGGGTTAGGAAAAGAATAAATGAAACAAGATGGGATCGGGAGGGAGACAAAGCAAAAGAGACTCGTAAAGTCATAGAGCAAACTGAGGGGGGTAGGGAAGGAGGGGGCTTGGGAGAGGTTGGTGGGGTTATATTATGTTTCTATAAATAAAATAAAATAAAAATAAATATTTAAAAATATAGGATGGAGGACATTAGAAGAAAGGGAAAAATGAAAGGGAGAAATCATAGAGGGAGATGAACCATAAGAGACTATAGACCCCAGGAAAGAACCCAAGGATTTCAGAAGGGAGGGGGGTGGAAGGATGAGGTAACAGGCTGATGGGTACTAAGGAGGGCACATGTGGTGATGAACACTGGGTGTTATACACAACTAATGAATCATTGAACACTACATCAAAAACTAATGATGTACTATATAATGGCTAACTGAATATAACAAAAAAAATGAAATGTGATATTTGCTTTGCAGGATATAAGTGATGCAATATTCATGGAGTCAACAACCTTAGTTAATTAAATGCATGCATTCCTCGCTTCCTAAAGTATTATTTAAAAGAGATCTTTGATCTCTTCTTTTGAACCCACCCTTTCCCACATTTTTTTTTCTGAAGATTTATCAGGATAACTCAAATGTATTTCAGCTCTTAAGATATCATTAATTTTATGCTGACATTAATTTTGTCATATTAGGGGGATTGATACTTGAAGGTTTTGTTTCAATAAATTATAAAATGCTCAATGTTTCTGTACTTAATTAATAGTCCCTCATCCAGTAACACCTCTCCACCTCTCCATTGTCTCCTTCTTCTGCTTCTTAAATCATATATAAATATAGATTTTTTTTTGTTGTTGTTGTTGCCGTTGTTTTGTTTTGGTTTTTTTTTTGTTGTTGTTGTTGTTGTTTGTATTAAGCTTGAATGACTCTCCCAGGGACACATTTACTTATTTCCTGATTCCCTTATTCTTTTTTTTTTTTTTTAAGATTTTATTTATTTATTTGACAGACAGAAATCACAACTAGGCAGAGAGGCAGGCAGAGAGGTAGAGAGGAGGAGGAAGCCGGCTCCCCTCGGAGAGCCCGATATGGGGCTGGATCCCAGGACCCTGGGATCATGACCTGAGGCAAAGCCGGAGACTTAACCCACTGAACCACCCAGTCGGCCTGATTTCCTTATTCTTATGTTGGGTAAAAATCTCATAGTATTGCAGACTTTTTATGACAATCACTAGAACTTATTATAATTGCTTGTCCTGTTTCTCTTTTATATGTAAATTGTATATGTAAATATGCAAATTCCAGGATGCCAGAATGTATTACCCTCCTATTTTATTTTGTCCCTGTACATCAGTACCATACATAGCACAATAAATACTGACTGTATAAAGAACACATGTGTTCACATTCTTCCTTCTAAAATTTAATCTAAGGACAAGATCCCATTACATTTGTTTTTGTAATCTCAATTGCCTGTACAGATCTTAAAACATGGTAAAAAATACATGTTTATTGAAGAAACCAAAAATTCAGTTCAAGTCAAACAGATTGTTCACATATAATATGATATATTGTCCATATATGATTTGTTAGAGTATGTTTTGTGTATTTCATATTTAATAATACTCACCCTCTTACATCTGGTCACTTGCACATCTGGCCATTTTTTTTCCGCAATTAAATGTCAAAATTATGGCTGACAAATGAGCATTAAAAACATACCTAGAGATGCAACAGACTGCAGAGTGCCAGGTCTTTCAATGTACTAAGTAAGTTGTGGGAATTTAGTCATCCTTTTCTACTCATTTATTGATCTGGTCTTTATCCAATTTAAGAATTGATTTAAAGAAGTGGAATTTTTCATAGGTAGCACACATCAGGGCAGCTCAGAGGAGTGGCTCTGAGCATTAGAGTGAATGAAATCATACCCTGTCTGCCTTTCTCCATGTAATCTTTGGTAACCTACTTAGTTCTCTTGTTTGCAGAATCATGAAAATGGCCCGAATAGTCTACATTCCTAAAAGGCTTGTTGTAAGTATTAGATGATATAGTGGAAGAGAAATCCTTACAAAAACATCTGGCACATAGTGTTATGTAAGTGTTTATGTGTATTTTTATAATTTATTAAAAGGTCATGTAAATATAAGACACTAAAGAAAATGTAAAAAGCAAGAATAAGAATATGAATGACAAGAGACCTGAGTGGCTTAGGTGGTTAAGCATCTGCCTTTAGCTCAGGTCCTGACCTGAGATTCAGTCCCACATTGAGCTCCCTGCTCAGTGGGGAGCCTGCTTCTTCTTCTGCCTCTCCCCCTGCTCATGGCTCTCCCACACACACAAAAATAAAATGCAATACAAATAAATTAAATATGTTTAAAAAAAGAATATAAATGACATTAAGAATGAGCTTAAAATTTGTATTCACACTGTTTCTATATATAGGTCAGAGTTTTGATTCCAGTCTTTACAGAACTCAACTGAATTGGGTCAGTTACACATCTCACTTGGATCATTAAATTAAATAGAAACCGACTGTTTAGTGGATAACTGTTTTTGATGGTGAAGACGGTTATGTCTTCCAAGATTGCTAGCAAAGAGGAATGCTCTAGTTTAATGCAGATGTTCTTACAACAGGCACAGGGGCTGGCTTCCTAGAACCACTTTTTAGATAAGGCTGTGGGACTATGCCTCAGACCCCATTCAAGCAAAGCCCGTTTGGGGAGGAGTATAATTCCAAACTCCACTTGCTGCTTGTTCCACGTGATAGGTAGTTAGTGGGAATAAAGTGTAACATACTCTAATAACCCCAAAAGCGTAGTTTAAAAAAAGATTTTCAGGCTAAGAAATACACTTGTTTCATTAAGAATCAAACTGTTATTGGAATATTATACATTTTTCCCTGTGATTCATATTACCCAGAGGCCCTTAAATTGCTGAAGATTCTGTTATGTATATTAGATATACCGATAAGCTTTCACTAAAATAGACTAAATAGAAATATCTTCATTGTTTCCCTAAGGGGGCTAAAACAGACTGAATGAATATGACTTGAAATATCAGCACTTTTTCTAAGATAAAGTAGGTAGAAACCTCTCTAGGTTCCCTGTGGGTATCAAAACAGCAATAGAATAAGACTTTGCAAGTCTAAATTAAATATCTATATGTTCTGATCATGTTTTGATTAACATTTTCTTATGATTGGCCTATAATCAAGATGGGTATATTACTCCCACAATAATTATAGATTGTCAAATTAATTTTGTATTTGGAAGCCACTTTTGTTTGTTTTTTACAGTTTTCCAGCTGTTATCTTTCTGGCAACTCAGATGTTTTATCATTCTGTTTGTGACAATTTCTATTCATAACAATGATTTTGGTCTAAAAAAAAAAACCCTCCAAATATCCATATGTGTGTATTTGAAAATACCCAAAATATTGCTTTGAAAAAAAATTAAATTAACTTCAACAAACATTTGAAAAGTACCTATTACATGCTCAGATTTTTAGAGACCTAAAAATAATGAAGATTTGGGACGCCTGGGTGGCTCAGTGGGTTAAAGCCTCTGCCTTCGGCTCGGGTCATGATCCCAGGGTCCTGGGATCGAGTCCCACATCGGGCTCTCTGCTCAGCGGGGAGCCTGCTTCTCCCCTCCCCTCTCTGCCTGCTTCTCTGCCTACTTGTGTGATCTCTGTCTGTCAAATAAATAAATAAAATCTTTAAAAAATAATGAAGATTTAATATTCAGTTTTAAAAAAATATACACAATAACAGTAACTAAACTATCCCTTTGTTCAACTATTTCTATATCCCTTTAGTGATGAGCAATGTAACAGTCCAAATACACACACATTAATCATTTTTATATCCCTGACAAAATAGTGTAAAAATAGGATATATTCAGGGCAGTAAATCAATCTCAATCAATTACCAGATTCACTGGTTTATATATTAGAAGAGGAAGATCTTTGGGCAGACAGGACACCTGGATTCAATTTACTTGGCCTTCAGAATGATGGACTCAGTGCCTGTCTTTAAAGCTGAGAGAGAGATGCACCTTCCCCATCAGGTGAACTGCTGTTGCAGAGCAGTATCTGAAGAATGAAGGATAGAATATTTAGAAATCTCTTGGCATCAGTATATGATGGACACTTACAAGTGCAACAATAACAGCAGCCAGTAACACTCAGAACATGGTTTAGAGGAAAGGTGAGATAAAGGTAGAAAAATACTTGATTCCTTCACCATTATTTCCATTTCCTCTCCTACCACAATTGAGGCTCTGTTTACTATAAACTATTACTCTCTGCATATTTCTCTTCCACCTTTCTTACAGTTTCAGTCTTCAATGCCCTTTCTCCAATTGATTTTCCACTCTACTTCAGGGATCCACTCACTTTTCCCCTTGCCTGGTCCCCCCCCCCAATGTTCAGTTAGCCAACATATCATTAGTTTTTGATGCAGTATTCAACAATTCATTAGTTGCATATAACACCCAGTGCTCATAATAACATGCACCCTACTACCTGGCTATTAATGAGATTATACTCTTTTATTTTATTCTTTCCACATATTGATTTAAACCTCATGACTTTGTTCTACTTATCTTCACAACTTACACCATGCTGCCCTTAAGCTGAGATTCCAGACACTGACTAGAGCTTTGAGATTCCTACATCTAATGGTGGCATGTGGGACAAGTCCTTCAATAATCTGGGCTAGGGTTTCACCATCAACAAAGGGAGTGTCCATCTAAATAATCCGTAAGATTTCCACACCTCTTCAATCCCATAGGTTCTAGTAAAATGATTTTTTTAAAGATTTTATTTATTTATTTGAGAGAGAGAGAGAGAGAGAGAGAGAGAATGAACAGAGGGAAAGTGAAGAGGGAGAGGGAGAAACTGGCCTCCCATTTAGCTAGGAACTTGATTCAGGACTCAGTTCCAGGACCCTGGGATCATAACCCAAGCTGAAGGCAGACATTTAACAGACTGGGCCACCCAGGTACTCCATATTAAAATGATTTCATTTGCAACTACTTCTTTTTTTTTTTTTTCTTTTGGGTTTCAGGCCCAGGAAGGAAAACATGTATATATATATATACAAAACATATACAAAAACAAATATAAAACATATACAAAACATAATACATATACATACAATACATATACATATACATACAATACATATACATAATACATATACAAAACAAAAACATATACAAAAACAAATATATATATAATATTTGTTTTTGTTTTTGTTTTTCCTATCATTCCAGGTAGAGTGCTAATTCTAAACTCATGATGGATTTTTCTCAATTGGAGTTTTAATTGATTGTAATTGATTTTTTTCTTTTTTTCTTTTCTTGGCACTAAAGTTGTCCTGGTAAACTGTATGCCCATGTCTTTGAAAGAGTGGGTTAGGAGTTTTTTTAAGTAAAACATCTTCTTAAGCAATATCAGGAACTCTGAAATCTACTGCCAAGATTGACTTGCTCAAAGAGCACAACTACCCCACAGATACTATTTTTTAGAATATATTCTGGTTCTGGTTCTGGTTGTTAGAATGTTGAAATGTTCTTCATTATTTTACAAATGTTGCTGGTTAATTAAGGATACAGACTGCCTTTTTTGCTTCAGTCCCCCTACAAATTTATTAAAATAGTGATTAACACCTATATGATGAATTTTAATGAGCTACTATAAAACAATTAAGCTTACAGGCTTACACCACACTCTGTAGATAACACATTCCTGAGCATTGCATGAACAAAATATATTCCTGTTTTCAATTACCTGAGATTGAGTTTTGTGTGAGTACTTATATACATTCCCTCTATGTATATCTTGGCCAACCATTTTTTCCATTTCATTTTCCAGGTCACAAATCTCTTATAAGCCTCACAGAGTCTAAAAGTAGAGTATGTACAGAAATAAAGTGCTGGTGAAATTCAGAACAAAAAGAATAATAATGATTTGCATGCTTAGAACCCATAATGCATCTGTTATTATATGAAGAATCCAGACAGAAGGCTCCAGAATGGCCTCTGAATACCATATGCTTGTATTTCTATGTGGACTCTAACAACAACAACAACAACAACAACAACAACAACTAAGCAAAACAAAACAGAGACAGACTCATAAATACAGAGAACAATTGCATTTTCCAGAGGGGAAGGGGGTGAAGTAGGTGAAAAGGATTAAGAGACTTCCAGTTAGAAAATAAATAAGTCAAATGAGTATATAAATAAAACATAGGGAATATGGCCAATAATATTGTACTTACTTTAGGGGCACCTCAGTGGCTCTGTCGGTTAAGTGTCTGCCTTCAGCTCAGGTCGTGATCTCATGACCTGAGATGGAACCCCAAATTGGGCTCTCTGCTCCATGGAAGTTGACTTCTCTCTCTCCCTTTGCCCCTCCCCACTGCTCATGCATGCACTTCCACTATCTCAAAAATAAAATATTTAAAAAATATTATAGTTACTTTGGTGATAGATGGCAAATAGACCCATTGTTGTAATCATTTTGTAATGTATATAAATGCTAAACTACCATTTTATACACCTGAAACTAATATAAAATTGTATGTCAAGTATACTTAAATAAAAATAAAGAAATTCAGAAATAGCACCGAGATTTCAATGCAGATCTCAGTTGTTATATTAATTATAACTTACTAAATAGTCATATGACTAGAGAATAAGAATAAGTAGTTGGATAGCTAAGGAGTAAATTATATTAATAAACTCTAAATTCGTTTTAAAACAACAAGAAACAAAAAGTAATTTGTTTACGTGTAAGAATAACGGACCTCAAATTATTCCTCAATTCATATCAAATTTTGTTTTCATGTCTCTTTCATATCCACTGCTGATATATTTAAGGTATATTTTATATTTCTCTCTGCACATTACAGAGGGCCTTATGTTTCTGTGCTGTATTAATTTAGTTCTCTATGTTTAAATAGAAGCTAATCCATGGATGCAAATAACCCCTGCTTCACTGAGTAGTGAATCACTATCAGTACAAGTCTGCTCTTCTTTGATGCTCTAATGCTATTAAAAATAATAATAATAATGATGGGAAAAGAGGGGCGAGATGGCAGAGAAGTAGGAGACCCTGTTTCAACTGGTCCCCTAAGATGAGCTGTCTACCAGAGCCCTTTTAACACCCCTGAAATCAGCCTGAAATATAAGATTATACACTTCTGAATCTCTGTGGGTGCGGAAGACACCAGTTAAGAGGTAAAATGGAGTGGGAATGCTTGGACTGATATTAGAAGATAAACAGAAGGGGAAGGAGCCACCAGAAGTAACTCACTGGAAACTAATACTCCAATATGAAAGTGCCCTGTGATTGGGGACCAGCATTAACTTAGAGTCTGGTTAAAAGCACTCAAAAAGAGCAAAAGATCTTAAGGGGTAACTGGTGAAATTGGGTGGTCATGGGCACAGGCCTAAGCCCACGGTCCCAGGACAGTAACTGCCTACAACCACCCATGCCAGAGAGAGTCCAGCAGGGCCTCCAGTCCATGGCCCCTGAGCCCGTGGCTTTCTGCTGCTTGCTCCAGTCCTCGGGCTGGGCATACTCCTGGCTGCACCTGAGAGAACCCGCTGCAAACTCTGGCCAGGATCCCTCACCAGAGAGAACTCAGCTTGAACTCCAGCCAAGATCACTCTACCCTCAGCCTTTTGCAGCCTACAGCCTTCTGTGATGACAGCAGTGTCTGTGCACACCCAGCCTGCTCCTGAAAGAACCCATCGTGAACTCTGGTCAGGGTCACTCAGCCTGCCGCCTTCCTTGGCCTGAGCTTTCACTGGGGGTGAGCACAACTGGTGTGGGCATGGACCCTGGAGAGTAGTCCTGGCAACAGCAGTCACCCAGGTTTGGGCTAGCCCAGACCAATATCACTTATGGTTTTGTCGCATGGGGGTGCAGAGACAAGCAGGGGGCTTGAGTGACCACTAAGATCATGGCTGGGGGTACACACCATCTGTGGGAAGTTGTGGTGTTCATTGGAGTTTGCAGAGGGGGAGTCTATTCTGGACCATCCAGAGGGGAACAGTCTGAGGCTTCTTTCTGAGGCACAGGTCTGGGTACAGACAGTTTACTTTCCACTAAACTTTGGAAAAGCCACAAAAAGCTGCCAAAGAACAAAAACCTCCAGAGAACAAAAGCCTGAAAAACCGATTTCCACAGAATCCAGCCCCTTGATAGGGGGCAGGGTGACTCAGCCCAAGCAAGATAGAAAGATAGACTAAAAAACAATGCGGCAGGGCCCCCCCTCCAGAACAAGGACAAAAGAACAAGAGGACAACCACCACAGGGTCCCCATGAAACTGTAAAACCCCAACATCAGAGGAAAACAATATATTAAGCTTCTGGTACTGCCTCCAAACCTGTATATTTCATAGAAAAAACTTTTTTTTTTTTAATTTGTTCTCATGATTCTTATTCTTTTAATTTTTTTTAACATACTTACCATTACACCAAAGGTTTTATACAACCTATTCCATAATAACGTTTTAACTTGAACTTTTTTCATACATATACATGTGTTTCTTTTTCTTTTTCCTTTTTTTTTTTTTAATACACATACAGATGTAAGTTTCAAGGTAATCCTTTCCCCTATTCAATACTACCCCTATATATAAACCAGTTTTAATTTCCCTGTATCTCTGGAAAATTGAGTCCAAAGATAATAAGTTACACCCAGGAAGAACCAAAATAGCCTTCTTCAACCACATTGAGGCTTTATAACCCCGCCCCCCATCTTATTCTTCTTTTAGTGTTTCTGTGTATTTGTTTTTGTTTTGGTATTACATAAATCGTATCATTGGGGTTCATTTTGTCTGTTTTTTTTTTTTTCCTTGTCTTTCACTTTTGTTGGTCTTTTTGTTTGTTTGTTTTTGTTTATAGACCTTATAAATCTTACTTTTGAGGTTCATTTTGGCTGGGTTTTCTCTCTCTCTTTTCCCCTCTTTCTCTCTCCTTTTTTTTTTTTTTTTCTCTTTTTTCTTTCTTCTTGGTGGTGACTTCTGATTGCTCCAAAACTTCCCAGACCTTGCCTGGATCATGGTTAATATATTCAGCTATACATCCCCTCAACCACATCTCACCAAAATGACTAGGAGGAGGAAGACCCAACAGAGGAAAAATTTAGAGACTGTGCCCTCTGCCACAGAACTATCGGATATGGACATAAACAGCAACAGTGTAACAGTTATTCAGCAATGGTTAGTTTGGAGAAGATTATTAGTGACAATATAGAATCTCTAAGGGCAGAAGTGATACTTATCTGGCAGAAGTTAAAAATGTTATCAATGAAATCCAATCCAATCTAAATACTCTAAAAGCTGGGGTAACTGAGGCAGCATATAGAATTAGTGATCTAGAAGATAAACTGATAGATAAGAAGGATCAAGAGGAGGTCTGGACAAACAGCTTAGAAACCATCAAAACAGATTCAATCTCAGAATTATTGGGATCCTTGAGGGCTGGAGAAAGAAAGAAGACTGGAAGATATAGTTGAACAAATTCTGGATGAAAATTTCCCTAATCTGGGGGATGGAAAAAATACGCCTGTCCTAGAGGCAGAAACGTTACCCTACAAGATCAGTGAGTCTAGGAAGAAATCCAGACACTTAATTGTGAAATTTACAAGTGATAATTTCAGACAGGGGGTCTTAAGCACAGCTAGGGGGAAGAGATTCCTAATGTACAGAGGAAGGTCCATCAGAATAACATCAGACCTGTCCACAGAACAGGTTTTCTTCTAGTAAGCCAGAAAGAGCTGGCAAGACATATACAAGGTACTAAATGAGAAGAACATACAACTAAGAATACTTTATCCAGCAAGGCTGACATTCAAAAGGGATGGAGAGATAAAGAGCTTCCAAGACCAGCAAGGTTTAAAGGGTATGTGACTACCAAGCCAGCACTACAAGAAATATTAAGCGGGGCTATATTTAAAAAGAAAGAACCCAAGAGTGACATGGAACAGAAATTTATAGATACAATCTATAGAAACAAGGACTTCACAGGTAACATGATGTCAATAAAAATGTATCTTTCAATAATCAGTCTCAATTTGAATGAATGACCTAAATGCTCTCATAAAATGGTACAGAGTTTTATGCTGAATAAAATGACAGGACCCGTCCATATTCTGTCTATAAGAGACACATTTGGAAGCTAAAGATATATCCAGACTGAAAGTAAAGAGATGGTGAGCCATTTTTCATGCCAATGGGCCTCAAAAGAAAGTTGGTGTAGCAATTCTCATATCAAATAAATTAAATTATAAGCTAAAGACTGTAATCAGAGATTCAGAAAGACATTAAATTATTCTTAAAGGGTCTGTCCCCCAAGAAGATCTAAAAATTGTAAATATTTATGCCCCCAATATGGGAGCAACCAACTACATAGGCCAACTGTTAAACAAAATAAAGAGTCATATTGCTATGAATACATTAATTGTAGGGAATATTAACACACCACTCTCAGTAATAGACAGTTTATCCAAACAGAAAATCAGTAAAGAAACAAGAGAATTGAATGACAGATTGGACCAGACAGACCTCATAGATATATACAGAACATTCCACCCTAAGAAAACAGAATGCTCATTATTCAAGAGCACACATGGAATTACCTCCAGAGTAGACCACATACTGGGTCATAAATCAGGGTTTGACTGATACCAGAATATTGAGATTATTCCCTGCATATTCTCAGACCACAATGCTTTGAAAATGGAACTCAACCACAAGAAAAAAATTTGGAAGGACTTCAAACAATTGGAAGCTAAAGAACATCCTGGTCAAGAATGTTTGGCTCAACCAGGAAAATCAATGAAGAACTTAAACAATTCATGGAAACCAATGAAAATGAAGACACACTGTTCCAAAACCTATGGGATATGGTAAAGGCTGTCCTAAAGGGAAATGCGTAGCCATTCAAGTTTCACTCAAAAAAACGGAAAAATCCTAAATATCACCAACTCTCTTGACACCTTAAAGAACTGGAGAATCAACAATAAATAAAGCCAAGAAGGGAAACAATCAAGATTAGAACCAAGATCAATGAGTCAGAAACTAGGGATACAGTAGAACACATCAATGAAACAAGAAGTTAGTTCTTTGAAAGAATCAATAAGATCCAAAAACCACTGGCCAAACTAATCCAAAATAAAAAAGAGAGGACCCAAATTAATAAAATCATTAAAAAAAGGGTGAGATCACAACTAATACTAAAGAAAGAGAAACAATCACCAGAAATTATTATCAACAGTAATATGTCAATAAGTTAAGCAACCGAGAAGAAATAGATGCATTCCTGGAAACCTATAAACTTCCAAGACTGAAACAGAAATAAATTGACAAACTGAATAGACCAATATCTAGTAACTAGATTGAATCAGTGGTCAAAAACCTCCCAAGAAACAAGACCCCAGGACCTGACGGATTCCCTGGGGAACTCTGCCAAACTTTCAAAGAAGAAATAATACCTATTCTCCTGAAGCTTTAAAAAAAAAAAAATAGAAACAGAAGGGAAACTCTCAGACTCTTTCTATGAAGCCAGAATTACCCTGATCCCCAAAACAGGCAAAAACCCCATCAAAAAGGAGAATTTCAGACCAATATCTCTGATGAATATGGATGCCAATGTTCTTAACAAGATCCTAGCCAATAGGATCCAACAGTACATTAAAAATATTATCCACCACGACCAGGTGGAATTTATCCCTGGGATGCAAGGGTGGTACAATATTCACAAATCAATCAATGTGATAGAACAAATCAGTAAGAGAAGAGAGAAGAACCACATGGTCCTCTCAGTTGATGCAGAAAAAGCATTTGACAAAATACAGCATCCACTCCTGATTAAAACTCTTCAAAGTATAAGGATAGAGGGAACATTCCTGAACTTCATAAAATCTATCTATGAAAAACACACAGCAAATATCATCCTCAATGGGGAAAAGCTGGCAGCCTTCCCTTTGAGATCAGGAACGTGACAAAGATGCCCACTCTCACCAGTGTTGTTCAACATAGTACTAGAAGTCCTAGCAAAAACAATCAGACAACAGAAATAAATAAAAGGCATTCAAATTGTCAAAGAAGAACTCAAACTCTCTCTCTTCACAGATGACATGACACTTTATATGGAAAACCCCAAAAACTCCATCCCAAAATTTCTAGAACTTATACAGCAATTCAATAATGTGGCAAGATACAAATTTGATGCACAAAAATCAGTTGCTGTCTTATACACTAACAATGAAAATATAGAAAGGGAAATTAGAGAATCAATTCCATTTACTATAACACCAAGAACCATAAGATACCTTGGAATAAACCTAACCAAAGAGGTAAAGGATATATACTTGAGGAACTACAGAATACTCATGAAAGAAATTGAAGAAACAAAAAGATGGAAAATTATTCCTGTTTATGGATCAGAAGAATAAACATGTTAAAATGTCTATACTGCCTAGAGCAATCTATAATTCTGATCAAAATTCCTCCAGAATTTTTCAAGTTCTGGAACAAACAATCCTAAAATTTGTATGGAACCAGTAAAGACCCTGAATTGCTAAGGGAATGTTGAAAAAGAAAAACAAAACTGGGGGCATCACTTTGCCTGATTTCAAGCTTTACTACAAAGCTATGATCACCAAGACAGCATGGTACTGGAACAAAAACAGTCACATAGACCAGTGGAACAGAGAGTCCAGATATGGATCTGCAACTCTATAGTCAAATAATCCTTGACAAAGCAGGAAAAATAATCCAGTGGAGAAAAGACAGTCTCTTCAATAAATGGTGCTTGGAAAATTGGATGGCTATGTATGGAAAAATGAAAATCAACCATTCTCTTATACCATGCACAAAAATAAACTCAAAATGGATAAAAGACCTCAACATGAGACAGGTATCTATCAAAATCCTAGAGGAGAACATAGGCAGTGACCTCTTCAACATCAGCCACAGCAAGTTCTTTCAAGATATGTCTCCAAAGGCAAATGAAACAAAAGCAAAAATGAACTTTTGGGACCTTCTCAAGAACAAAAGCTTCTGCACAGCAAAGGAGAGAGTCAACAAAACAAAGAGGCAACTCATGGAATGGGAGAAAATATTTGCAAATGACACTACAGACAAAGGGCTGATATCCAAGATCTATAAAGAACTCCTGAAACTCAACACTCAAAAAAGAGATAATCACATCAAAAAGTGGACAGAAGACATGAATGGATACTTCTCTAAAGAAGACGTACAAATGGCTAACAGACACACAAAAAAATGTTCATCATCCTTAACCATCAGGGAGATTCAAATCAAAACCGCACTGAGACCACCTGACACCAGTTAGAATGTCCAAAATTAGAAGAAACAACAAGTGTTGGAGAGGATGTGGAGAAAGGGGAACCTCTTACACTGTTAGTGGGAATACAACTTAGCGCAGCCACTTTGGGAAAGTGTGCAAATTCCTTAAGAAATTAAAAATAGAGCTACCTTATGACCCTGCAATTGCACTAGTGAGTATTTACCCCAAAGTTACAGATGTAGTGAAAAGAAGGGCCCCAACGTTCATAGCAGCAATGGCCAGTGTCCAAACTGTGGAAAGAGACAAGATGTCCCTCAACAGATAAATGGATAAAGAAGATATGGCCCATATATACAATGGAATATTATGCCTCCATCAGAAAGGATGAATACCCAACTTTGCGTCAACATGGATGGGACTGGAGGAGATTATGCTGAGTGAAATAAGTCAAGCAGAGAGAGTCAATTATCATATGATTTCACTAACTTGTGGTGCATAAGGAATAACATGGATGTCATTAGGAGAAAAAAAGGAAAAGTGAATTGGGAGGACATTAGAAGGGAAGACAAAGCATGAGAGGCTGTCAACTCTGAGAAACAAATTGATGGTTTTGGAAGGGATGGGTGCGCCTGGTGGTGGGTATTATGGAATGTATGTATTGCATGGAGCACTGGGTGTGGTGAATAAATAATGAATCTTGGAACACTGAAAAAATAAAATAAAATTTAAAAAAATAATAATAATGCTGGGAGAATGTCCTCCACTCCTCATCTGTATTGCCTTACTAACTAGGTCCAAAGACATTCACTGTATCTTCAAGCCTAGTTCAGCAGTTATCCTCTCCAAGAAAGTTGGACATAAAGACATGTGAGACTGGAAAGGCAAATGTGCTCAGCATCAAGAATGTTTTCCTGTTGCTAGGTCATGCGTCTCATCTCTTCCTTGCCTCTCCCTTCTGGGTCTTATTCAGGTGCTAATGACTCTTTCATTCACCTTAACTAGCTTTTCTTTTCACGAGGCTCCATTATCCTTGGTTGATTCCTCCTTTGCTATCTCGTGCTATCTGATCATTGAGTGGATGTGGTTAGGGTTTGACCAAAGGATATATTAGATGGGGCTTATAGAATTTCAAAAATTTCCTTGAGGTCACAGCTGTTACCTTTGCTCATTGAAACTCCTCTGTTATTTCCTTAAAACTAGTGTTTCATTTCCACCTTCAAAGCCAAACAAACAAACAAAAACAAAACAAAACAAAAATTTACATTCCCCAGGTTAATTAGAGAAGAGATGACAACAAAGCTACATAAATTTCATGATACAATCATAGGCACTTATAGTTGGAAAATTAGAGGTTTCTGGAGCCTTACATTTGGGACTTCATATAGCTCCCTTCTAATTCTGTCTAAACCAATTTTAAAGCAAAATTATCTCCTTTACCATTCCTCATTTTGCATTTTGCCAATTTCTTAATCAATAATACCAACTTCTTGAGAAAGAACAATATGATTGGGTTCTCCAGATTCTTCCTTTGTGATATAAATATTTATTCAGACACATTATGCTCCTTGTAGCTGGTGGTGTCTGTAGAGTTTTATTTCTCTTCTTTTACTCAGTTACCTAGCCCAGCAATTGTATGACCCTCCCACACAGAGAAACCCTAGAAGATTTAGTCCCATGCTGCTTTTGTTAGACAACAAATGTTTGAAATTCTGTCTTGAAAGCTATGCAGTCTGTTGGAGTCCCTGCTGCTCTTACTAGGCCTTGACCCCATACTTATCTTCACAAAACTCATTGTGTTTATTATTTTTTTTTCTTTTGATAATATGCCACAAGCACAATTCTATAGAAATAAGTATTTTGCAATGCCTTAAATGTAAAGTTCTTTCCAGTATATATATAATATGGCTTATTTTAGTGACAAGCAATACCTGACAATCATCAATAATAAACTTTTCATAAATTTATGGGACCATTTTTCCAGCATCATAGGTAATGAGGGCTTAGAGATGTCCCCCAAATTCTTGTAGATCCTATACATGCCAGATGATTATTGTAGCTTTACAGAAAGGTTCTTTCAAGATTATTATTATTTTCAAAGATTTATTTAAATATTTATTTATTTTAGATATAGAGAAAATGCAAGCAGGGGAGAAGAAGAGGGAGAGACAGAATATCAAGCAGACTCTGGGCTCAGTACAATGGTTGACATGGGGTTCGATCT
Organism: Taxidea taxus jeffersonii; assembly: GCA_003697995.1. Taxonomy (NCBI): domain Eukaryota; kingdom Metazoa; phylum Chordata; class Mammalia; order Carnivora; family Mustelidae; genus Taxidea; species Taxidea taxus. The sequence continues at coordinate 13,158 of RCUC01147733.1, read as the reverse complement.
CAGGACTCTGAGATCATGACCAAGCCAAAACCAAAAGTCAGAGGCTTAACAGACTGAGCCACCAAGGAACTCTGGTACTTGGAAGATGATTTGGTTTATTAACTTGACTTCATATAGAACAAGTGAGAATTCTATTAATAACTGTTTTAGCAAAGAGCTGACAGGAACAAATATCAGACTTCATCAGTGCACACACAGTGTCATCTGTTTGTCATCCATGTCTTTAAAATCAGGGAGATCGAGAGGCACATACATGCAAATACATTTGAATGTGTGTGTATGTGCACACACATGTGGATTAGATTCATCTAAGCATATAAATATAGAACAATTATTCACACCACTGTATTTTTCCACAAGCAACTTCTTCTAGAATTTTAATACTTGCATGACCATTAGAACATCTAGTTCAAACTTTTCATTTTATAAAAGAGGAACCTGAGACCCAAATTAGATAAATGATATTACAAAAGCACACAGTCTAGTCACATACAAATTACCTTAAGAATTCATTTAACATTGGTTGGTCTCCTGGCCCTTTGGTCTTCTATCCTCAAAGCTGCTGTTATAGATCCAAATGATGTTTCTAAAATAAAAATAAATAAAGATAAAGAAAGAAAAAGAAAAATGTAAGAACCTCTCAGTGTCCATCTTTGCCTTTAAAGCACAAACTCTTTAGCAGAGTATGCAAAAAAATTCATGCTCTTCCATCTGTGGAACATCTTTAGCAACAACTCATTTAGTCCCAGTTCTGTTCCCTTCCCTATCCTGTGTGTTGTATAATGCTTAGTATTATCCTTGATGCCAGGAACAACCCTGCCCTCAAACCCAGCTGTGGAAATCAATAATATCTCCAGAGATTGCAAATGTCTCCTGGGGACCAAGTTGCTCTCCTTCAATTTCAGAAATGCTATTTTGACATAGAACAGTTTACAAATTTTAGAATCCTAGAGGTTGTATTCTAGGGCCCCATTATTTATTCTGCTCCTGTATGGAATGCCTTTGACTGTTGTGCCCCACTTGTAAAGACCAACTCATATTGTGAGATTCACATTAACTACAATGACTTCCCTTATGGAATCTCTTTTATTACCATCACTTCTGTAACTACCTTCTTCCCTTTTTTGATGCACCAGGTTACCTGGTGTGATTTTATAACATGGAATCATTGACAGTTCATTGTATCCATTAGTAAATGTGCACATCTTACTTATAAACTGTAAATCAATTGAGCTCAAAGAGAGTTATGATTCATCTTTAATGCCTCGACCATATATTTGATTTCAAAGCATTTTCCCTGAATGGGTGAGTGAGTGGTGGGAAAGTTAAAGGATGAATGAATGGGTGAGTGAGGGGATAAATATTACACGCAGATAACTTGACATACAAACTTAGATTGTGTTAAAACATTTTTGTCACATCACCAGTTAAATCAGAACCTAATAGGTTACATAAAAATCAATCATGGAAATAACTCAAAAGTCAGACGAGGAGAAAAAAAGATTCTGTGTGAAGGCATGGTAATATTCTCTTTTACTACAACTCAATCTGGCAATCTCCTTAATTAGTGGTCAAAAAAGAGTTTGTGAAAGCCATAATGTAAGCAATGCAAGAAACAGTTTTGCCAGAAGAATTTCTTGGAAAATAAAAGCATACATTTCAAACTCTATACCACTTACCATATTTTCACATATAGGAAAGACAATGAAGGATTCTGTCTACAAAACAGCCATATCATTAATTGTATTCTTCTCTCACTTTGATTAACTGGACCAAGGTTCCTTCCAATTAACCCTGGGACAATTTTCAATTTTTTTAAAATAAATGTTTCACTTTTACTAATTATATTCTAAACATATTATTGAAATATGTTTAGTTTCTGGGGTTGACAATCCTTTCTTTCCTCTCTCTGCTAAAATATATTTATTAAGTTTAATTAGAGTGTTGGTCTTAAGAATACAACACATCAACCTTAAAGACAAATGACAAATATAGAATTTCACTTTGGTTACATTGACATTTTTGTAGCTGACTACTATTTATAGTTTTTATAAAAGCTCTTTTCAATTTTTTTTACAAATTATGGAAGGAGCTTGATTATTTTCTATGAATATAATTTTTAGAAACACTACACTATTCCCCAGACTTTTTATATCTTTGACCTAACAATCTAATCTCCTTTCTTTTTTATTTTTTTTTCCACAAGAAGGGCTGGGTTAAGGGTACTAAAGGATTTACTATACCTGTGTGTAAGTAAATGGGGATATGGGTATGTATGTATTTAAGTACATATATATACATATATATATATATATATACATATATATAATATACAGAAAAATGAAGCAAGTAAAATAAAATCATTGAAATAAGGATCAATATTACTTATGAAGGAAAAGAACTTTGAGTTTACTGAAGAAGTTCATGAAATGAAATGTGTTAATTCAATGAAATGTGTTATTTCCTTAACTTTGATGACATTAAATCCATGTATTACATAATATTTGCTATGCCAGACAGAGGATCATAGGGGAAGGGAGGGGAAAATGAAATAGGATGAAACCAGAGAGGGAGACAAACCATAAGAGACTCTTAATCTCAGGAAACAAACTGAGGGATGCTGCAGTGGAGGGTGGTGGGAGAGATGGGGCGGCTGGGTGGTTGATGGACATTGGAAAGGGGATGTGCTATGGTGAGTGCTGTGAATTGTATAAAACTGAAGAAAACAGATCTCTACTCCTGAAAAAAATAATGCATTATATGTTAATAAAAATAATAATAAAAATATATGAAGAAAAAGAAAAAAAAATACTTGCTATACAAAAGTGATGTGATTGATGTCTCAACAGTATCTATAAATGACTCTTTTTTCAGAGGCAATTCTGCAACTTTTTTATTCTTCATACAGTAAAAGGTGCATTATGGGTCATAAGTATGACAAATTATTTTTGTTTTGAATTTTGCTAGTGCCTTATTTCTATTCATACTCTACTTTTAGACTCTGAAACTTGTAAGACTTCTGTTACCTAAAAAAATGAGATGAAAAAAAGTTCTACCAAGATATACATACAGGGAGCTCATAGAGTCTCAGATAACCGAAATAGTTCTCATAACATCATTTATTGAAGAGGCTGTCTTTTCCCCATTGCATATTCTTGTTTCCTTTGTTGTAGATTAATTGAGCATATGCAAGTGGGTTAACTTAAAGGGATTTTAGCACTTTGTCCATTGCAGTACTATTCATAATAGCTAAAATGCGGAATACACTTAAATGTCATCCACAAATGAATGATTAAGAACGTGGCATATACATGCAATGGAATATTATTCAGCCTGTAAAAAGAAGTTAACTCTTCTTAATGCAATGTGTCACAACATGGATAAACCTTGAGCACATTATGATAAGTGAAATAATCCAGTCATGAAAAGACAAATGTTGTATGGTTCCACTTATATGAAGTATTTAAAATAGTCAAATTCATAGTAGTAAAGAGTGGAATGGTAGTTGCAAGAGTCTGGGGGAGGTAAAAATAGGGAATTTCAAAGCAAAAGGAAGTTTCAGTTAAGCAAGATGATTAAGCTCTAGAGATCTAACATTGTGCTTACAGTTTCTAGAAATGGATTTTACACTTACAATTTAGTTAAAAGTATTGATCTCATGTTAGGTGTTCTTATCAATAAAACAAAATTAAAATAAAAATTCCATCAGAGTGCTTTGAGGACATTGACATTATTCTAAAATCCATACATAATATATATAATAACTAAACAATTTTAAAGTAGAAGAATAAAATGGCAAGAATCACTCCACCTGAAATTAAGGCTTATTATATTGTTTGAGTAATCAAGGCAGTGTGGTCCTGACAGAGGTAAGGACACACAGATCAAGGGAGTGGAATAGAGAATCTAGAAATAGACTCATATGAATTTTCCCAGTGGATTTTTATATGAATTTTTCATAAGAAGTTTATTGAAATATAATTCTTATAACATGAAATTGACCCTTTGAAGTGTACAATTCAGTAATTTTCAGGATATCCATCGAGTCTGTCATCAACATCACTAATTTTACAACTGTTCAGTTTTGACAAAGATACAAAAAAAAAAAAAAAAACCTCAGTGGAGGAAATATAATCTTTCCAACAAATGAGCTTCAACCTAAACATCTCAGCTTGTGCAAAAATTAACTCAAATTGGATCACTGACTTAAGTATAAAATGGAAACTATAAAGCTTTTAGAAAGAAAAAAGTACATGGGAGAAAACCTTCACAATCTAACACTAGAAAAATATTTCTTAGATTTGGCAGCAAAAGCATGAGCCACTAAATTGAACTTCATCAAAACTAAAACATTTTCTATATGAAAAACTTTATTAGGATGATGAAAAGAAAAGCTACAGATGGGAAGAAAATATTTGTAAACCATATATCTAGCAAAGGACTAATTTCTAGAATAAATTAAAAAACTAAACACATATTATTTAAAAACAAAAGGATCCCAGGGGTGCCTGGGTGGCTCAGTCCTTGACTGTCTGCCTTCTACTAGGGTCATGATCCCAGGGTCCTGGGATTGGGTCCTGGGATTGAACCCTGCATCTGACTCCCTGCTCAGTGGGAAGCCTGCTTCTTCCTCTCCCTGTCCCCTGCTTGTGTTCCCTTTCTCGCTGTGCCTTTCTTTGTCAAACAAATAAATAAAATATTTTTTAAAAATTAAAAAAAATAAAATTTAAAAAAGATTCCTTTAGAAAAATGGCTGAAATATATGAACAGACACTTCAGTGAAAAGGTCAGAACAAAAGCAAATAAGCATGTGGAAAGATGTCAATATTATTAGTCACTAGAGAAATGCAAATTACAATAACCATGAGATGTCACTATGTACTCATCATATTGACTAAAACAAAAAGTAATGAAAACACCAAATGCTGGTGGTTATGTGTAGAAACTGAATCATCCATATGTTGTTGATAGGAATGTAAAATGGCACAGTCTCTCAGGAAAACAGTTTGGCAGTTTCTTTATTTTTTTTTTAAGATTTTATTTATTCATTTGAAAGAGAGATTACAAGTAGGCAGAGAGGCAGGGAGAGTGAGGGGGAAGCACACTCCCCACTGAGCAGAGAGCCCCATACGGGGCTTGATTCCAGGACCCTGAAATCATGACCTGAGCTGAAGGCAGAGGCTTAATCCACTGAGCCACCCAGGCGCGACTGGCAGTTTCTTTTAAAACTAATACATAGGGGCGCCTGGGTGGCTCAGTGGGTTAAAGCCTCTGCCTTCGGCTCAGGTCATGATCCCAGGCTCCTGGGATCGAGCCCCACATTCGGCTCTCTGCCCGGCAGGGAGCCTGTTTCCTCCTCTCTCTCTACCTGCTTCTCTGCCTGCTTGTGATCTCCATCTGTCAAATAAATAAAATCTTAAAAAAAATATATATATATGTATATATATATTATATATATATAACCTAAAAAAAAAACACTAATATATAATTAACATATGAAATAGCCATTATATGCTTAGGCATTTATCCTAGAAAAATAAAAAACTTGAGTTTTATGTTCATATAAAAACCTGTATGCAAATGTTCATAGCAACTTTATCCATAATAGCAAAAAGCTTGAAACAACCCAGAGGTTCTGCAGTGGGTAAGCAGTTAAACTGAAATACAACCGTACCATAGATAATAATCAGAAATAAAACAGAAATACCTATTGATAGACTCAACATTTTGGATAAATCTCTCAGGAATTATGCAGAATGAAAAAAGCCAATCCCTAAATGTAAATCCTGTATGATCTTATTTACATAACATTTTTGAAATTATAAAATAGTAAAAATGGAGATCAGATTAGTAGCTGTCAGGAGTTAAGAAGAGAGTGGGCATGAGATAAGGAACATTACTATAAAACACTTTTGATTGTAGAATAATAATTCTGTGTTATGACTGTAGTAACATAAATAATCTAATTATCATAGTATACTATTCATAAATACTATAAATATTTATAAATCTTTTATAATATTTATAAAATATTGCCAGTGGGCAAACTAAAAGGAACATATGACCTCTCCATCTTATTTCTGACCATGGCTTAGGAGTCTACTATGATCTCAAAATAAAACATTTAATAATAATAATGATAATAATAATATTAATATTAATATTAATAGACACAGGATGGGGAGGGAATAGAGGCCCCCCTGTTTTTTTTTATTTTTTGAGTCTTAGTGAAATTGCAGAAAGATAAAAACACATAAAATATACTGAAAAGGGGTGACTTGATGGGTGGCCCAGTGGGTTGAATGTCCTACTTCCAGTTTCCACTCAGGTCAAGAGCTCAGGCTTCTGAGATCCAGACCCTCCCAGGGCTTTCCTCTGAGAGGATTGAGATTCTCCCCACTTCCTCTGCCTCTCCCTCCCCTTCTGCTCCTCCACCTTCTCATTCTCTCTCTCTAAAAATAAATAAATAAAATCTTTTAAAAAATATGGAATAAAAATAAGTCTGAAATGAGATATTTATTAGAATAACACCATTCTGCAAACATTATCAGGCTTTTCAGTATCAGGCCAGTGTATAGGATCCGAGGACACATTATGAGTCATCCTTACAGACTGAGCAACCCCTGTTGAGTCCTTCAACCTATTATAACAGAATTCTCGATAAAAGAATTTAGTCTCTTCACGTGTGAAACAATTTTACACCTGCTCTTTAGTTATCTGCATAACACAAACCATAGTTAAAATGTGTCCTAAATACCTGAGTTTTTCTTAGCAATTAAATCTTTCCCATCTTCTCACCTTTCTAATAATTACAGATATGTGTCTTCATATAATGGAGCAATAATATCCCACGGAATCTTGAGATATAATCAGAGACTGGTGCTCTAAATTATTTAAGTATTTAGATGTTTAGGGGAAAAGTTGGAAAAATAATGTCTTCTCATTGTAAAAATTCATTTTAGGATGCCGGAACTTAAGGGGAATTTTAAAAGTTTTTTATTTAAACTCCTCATTTTAATGTGTGGAGACTGAAGTCTGAAGAGAGTTATGACTGACAGTTCCCCATATCCACACATATTTAATATTCAGGTAAGACAGAAGTAGGCACGCTCTGTATCATTCAGGAAGCTGCACCATCTTGTATTGGCAACATCAGGAAAACATACCTATCTATGTCACATGGCAAGAGAAGAAAGAGAACATGGAGAACTATATAACAGTATCTAAAATATTTCCATCTGAACAGGCATGCTTCACTCCACTCCCATTTCATTGGATAAAACATGTCACAGTGCCACTTTGCCTAACCTAAAGAGGAAAAATAACTTGAATTCCTCGGATGTCCTACTCTCAATGGATAGTGAAATCTCACTGGAAAAATCTGTTTGAAACCACTATGGGTAACAAAACATGATAAAAAACAGAGTGAATAAATTCAAATTCGCTTTGTATCCAGTCTTTATTTATTCTGTAATAAACAGTTGCATAATAATGATTTGCTAAATACTATCCACACAATTAGATCCATAATGACTGTCTTTCATTACCAAGTAAATTTGTTACTTTTCAACAAGTGACAAGTAAACTTCTTTTGTTTCTCACTGCATACAAAAGTCCTAATTCTTCATCCCAACCTTCATAACGCACCAAAATTTTCTGACTTAACCTCTAGGTCTGCTAGGCTAGTGGCTGTCTGTATCACAGTTTTTCAACCTTAGCACTATAAATATTTGGGGATGGATAATTCCTTGTTTGGGGGACTGTTCTCTTCACTGTAGGATATTTACTAGCATACTTGGCCTCACCCCTGGAAGTGCAAATTAACACTCCCCACCAGTTGTGACAACCAAATATGTGTCCAATGTTGTCAAAAACCCTGAGGGACAAATCCCCCACACACTCACACATACTGAGAATTACTGGTGTGCAGGTTATGAATCCATCAGTTCATTTTCTTTTTGTTCATTGACATTGGAAAGCTGTTCTATCATCAAAGTTTATCTGAAATTCTATCTTCTCCAAATAGATATTATGATAGCTCCTGTTTCCTTCCTTCCTTCTGAAAAGTATTTCAATTTGTAATTTTTTCTAGTTTACAAGATGACTTAATTTGTTCCACTTATGATGAAATAATTCTATAAGATTTGAAGTAGAGATATAAACCTCCTTTTTCAAATAAATAACACAATTTCCAGAGACTCTAAAAGGCTATACAAATTATAAGTGCTGAACCATCCTTTGTAACCTGGCACCAAATCATTATCCACAATATTAAGATGTCTTGCTAACTCCAAAGAATGTCTTCCAGTATATGCTTTATCTTAGCCTTATTTTCATTGATATTTAATAGAGTCTTATAAGGGGATAGTGGTTGAATTCCCTCAGTATCTTGTTTTTTATATAAACATTATCATGCAATATTAAATAGTTTACATCTATTGATTATTTATTTCACACCAGAGAGACACTTATAGAGGTGATTTAATTCTCAGAACAAAACTCTATGACTTTAAAACTAGTATTAGCCTTATTAGGAAATGTGGAAACCAAGTCCCAGAGGTTAAGTGAAGCCTAAAGATATGTGACAGATATTTGACAGGGTTTGGACTGTAGCCAAGGCTGACTGATCCAGAGCATATATTCGGAACACTTACCATTCAGCAGACAAGCAAACAAATCAGTACAAAAAAAAAGTGTGTATTGCTTTAATTTAATTTATCATATTAGTTTGGACATGATGGCATAAGGCCAAAGTACACCCGGTGGTCTAGACACAAATTCGTGCAGCCCTTCAAGGTGTGGCAGACTCATCTTGTCATGTCAAACTGTCAAGTTCCAATGGGGGTCTCTGGGCTCCCAGGGACATCAATCTGTGGCTCTTTTAGAGCATTTTTTCCCCCCTTTGATCCAATGATAGACTGCTGCTCAACTCCTTAAAAAAAAAAAAAAAAGAAACAAACAAACAAAACAAAACAAACAAAAATGCTTCCTCAAAAACAGGTATTAGGGTATGATTTCAATCTTCTTAAATTACTGGGTATATGGCTTTACATTTACACATCTCATTATGGGTCATCCCATGGTGACCAGTTATTTGTAACTCACATGTCTTTTCTGGGTTCTTTGAAACCTTAAAGCACATGACCATTTGTTCTGCCCCTGGATTGGGAAGTTCTGCCCATTTAAATCATTGGGATCTGTATTTCATAAACATTTCATATTCTGTCCCAGTCATGGGCTTATTAATTTAACAAAGTCAACATATTCCTCTGACCTCAAAATCAAACATATTGTCTGACATGGACATAGACCTTTCCTGTAAAAGCAATTTCACCAACAGTTGCTGTAATTTTAAATGCTCATTTTGCAAGGTGAAATTAAGCCAATATTTTCAAAACAGTTGTAAATATAATTTAGAATCTAAAGCTTTCTTGAAGGACTTTGATTTCATCCTGTAGTTATTAGATCCAGACTATGTAGTATTTCCAGATTACTTATCCTCTATGTGACTCTGCTTCCTCTTCTGTCAAGCAGAAATCCTTATCCATTCTGCATATGCAATAGGAATACATTTAGAATCACTAGGTAGAGGAATGCCAGCACTTTTACTTCTAAAAATGCCCTTTTTCTTCTGACAGAGCTAACTGAATAATCTCAAAGCCTCCTAGCAGTGTGAATTACTCCAAGACCTTGGGACATTTTCCTTCTTTAGAGAATCTCTATAATGCTTCTCTTTTTCTTACACCCTATCAAAGGACTTCTGAATTTGCTCACAGAAGAAAGTTCCGCAGGGAGAGGAGATAATGAACCTTGCTCTCTTAGGGTTCTGGTCACCTAGGGTCTTCCTCTCTTCCTCTCCCACATTCAAGTGCTGCCCCAGGCTCTCTGAGCCTGTTGCTCTTTCCTACAAGGTGTGTTGGCTGTGGCCAGCACACAGGTGGCAGTAGATGACTAAGCTGGAGCCAGATGCCTTTGCTGCTCCATTTTCACAAGTCCAGTGAGGCTCTGAGAACCCCAGGATGGCCACTGCAGTGAATGGGAGTCTGAAAACCATGCTAACTGAAGCTGGGTGCCACTGGGCCAGGCTCATGCCAGCCCAGCCTGGAAGAGTTCTAAAAACAAATGAGTTGTCGGGGTGTGGTCAGAAGCAATGCAACAAGGTGACCCAATTCTGCTTCTGTTACTTCACAAGTATTTGTTTGCATGTTTATATACTATTTGCCTTGATTTCTGCATAAATAATTTATGACTTTACTACATTTACTTATCTTTTGAAGGAACATCATAGGTTTTGTTTTTTGTTTTTTTAGGGAAACTGCCTGAGCAAGAAAGAAAGGAAGAAGGGAAGGAGAGTAGACAGAAGAGAGGAAAGGAGACCGGGAGGGAAGAAAGGGTTAGCTATTTATTCATGCCCTTATTCAAAACACTGATTAAATACATTACACAGGTCAATAGGACAGTTTGTATAAAACCCTGTTGGTAGTCTGTTGTCTACAAAATAAAGGTCAAATGTCTTGTCAAAGAATGGGATGTTCATCAAATTCAGGGTGTGCCTACCTTTGGCGCCTTTCCCACCAATGCCACATGGCCCAGCCTACAGCACCCGAGGTCTTTCCATGTATCCCACCCAATGCTCTGCTTTGTGTCTATGAATAGTAACCCTGTTCACAATTACAATGTACTGTCAGCCTAAGGAGTCAGCTCTAAAGTCAACTCTTCTGTAAAATGCATTTTAGCAGTAAAAGTTACCTCTATTTCCATAACTTCCTTACATCCCTTCTCATACAATGAATTATATGGCCATGACTGACTGAATTTTTGGTCAGAATTCATTACTCTCTTATGATGTTATGCTTTCAGAACCTTGCACAGTGGCGGCATCATTCCACAGCCCCTTCACAAGGCCATGTGACTTGTTTTGTCCTAAAGGATATTAGAAAGATTTGACAAAGCCCAGGCTTGAACTCTGCTTGTGTGTTGGGTTTTTCCACTCCATACCCTGTCATGACCATGACTCCGAGTACCCTGAATTACTGGCCCTGCAGCCCAGGTGTCAGGCTAGACAGTGAGGCAGACCAAAACCTGATGTGCACTCTGGAGCCCAGCTCTGCTGAAGCTGGCTTAGATCAGCTGAACTCCCAACTAGCCCACACACTGAACAGTAAAAAAAAAAAATGAATACTCACTGGGGGTAATTTTTTGATATTTCAAGCAGCATTATTGTGGCAACATCTAATGTATACATGTCTTTTCTGGTTGAGAACTCAAGGTCGATACCTTTTACTTATAGCTTGATAAAGGACTATTGATTAAATTAAGGAAGATAAATATGGTTGTATTATATTCAATATAAAAGTGGTTGGCATATGTATTATGCCTTCAATAATCATATTAGTCAGATAAGACATGTAAGACATACATGTATGTAGCTAAAATATGAAGAAGAATGTGCTATTTCTGTCTTGAGACTCCTTCCAGGAAAATTTTATAGTGGAACTAACAAAGTATTTATAACTAGATGAAAGCATCTGAGTGGAACTTTAAAAGCACACAAAATTTCAGCAATTAGGGAAAAAAAGTGAATTTAGTAAGAGAGTAGGACTAGGTATTCTCAGAAAATGGAAGGGCTTTATAGATAGATATCTTAAAAATAAATAAATAAATAAAATGAGGGGAAAACACAATCTCTAGCTGATTACTCAGTGAGATTTCGGCTTATGTTAGTGTTTAGAATAAATATTAGGTAATAGAATAAAGATGGAAATATTAATTGACAATCCCAGAATTGTTAATCTCACATCAAGAAAATTTGATTTCCTTCATTAGGCAATGGAGAGCCATTTTAGATTTCTGAGATGGTGAGTGAACTCATTATGTTTTAGGATTAAAAAAAAATAGGTGTTAGGCGCCTGGGTGGCTCAGGAGGTTAAAGGCTCTGCCTTAGGCTCAGGTCATGATCCCAGAGTTCTGGGATCAAGCCCCAAATAGGGCTCACTACTCAGCCGGGCGCCTGCTTCCTCCTCTTTCTCTCTTTGCCTCCCTCTCCCCTAACTTGAGATCTCTGTCAAATAAATGAATAAAATCTTAAAAAAAAAAAAAATAGGTGTAAAAAAATAAGTGTGATAAATTACATCAGACTAAAACTCAGGCTGGAAAGGATTGTTCCTAGGAAGAAGTTGCTGCGGTTGAGGTCGAAGAGGTTGCTGCCTGTGTTCTCCTCAAGGATTTTGATGGATTCCTTTCTCACGTTGAGGTCCTTCAACCATTCGAGTCTATTTTCGTGTGTGGTGTAAGGAAATGGTTCAATTTCAGTTTTCTGCATGCGGCTGTCCAATTTTCCCAACATCATTTGTTGAAGAGGCTGTCTTTTTTCCATTGGATATTCTTTCCTGCTTTGTCAAAGATTAGTTGACCATAGAGCTGAGGATCTATTTCTGGGCTCTCTATTCTGTTCCATTGATTTATGTGTCTGTTTTTGTGCCGGTATCATACTGTCTTGATGATGACAGCTTTGTAATAGAGCATGAAGTCTGGAATGGTGGTGCCACCAACTTTGGCTTTCTTTTTCAATATTCCTTTGGCTATTCTAGGTCTTTTCTGGTTCCATATAAATTTTAGGATTATTTGTTCCATTTCTTTGAAAAAGTTGGATGGGATTTTGAGAGGCATTTCATTAAATGTGTAGATAGCTTTAGGTAGCATAGACATTTTCACAATGTTTATTCTTCCAATCCATGAGCATGGAACATTTTTCCATTTCTTTGTGTCTTCCTCAATTTATTTCATGAGTACTTTATAGTTTTCTGAGTATAGATTCTTTGCCTCTTTGGTGAGGTTTATTCCTAGGTATCTAATGGTTTTGGGTGTAATTGTAAATAGGATTGACTCCTTAATTTCTCTTTCTTCTGTCTTGCTGTTGGTGTAAAGAAATGCAACTGATTTCTGTGCATTGATTTTATACCTTGACACTTCACTGAATTCCAGTACAAGCTCTAGCAGTTTTGGAGTGGAGCCTTTTGGGTTTTCCACATATAGTATCATATCATCTGCAAAGAGTGATAGTTTGACTTCTTCTTTGCCTATTTGGATGCCTTTAATTTCTTTTTGTTGTCTGATTGCTGAGGCTAGGAATTCTAGTACTATGTTGAATAGCAGTGG
>RCUC01147732.1:0-20060 GCA_003697995.1 Taxidea taxus jeffersonii | reverse complement strand
TTTTTTTTCCCAATGCTTACAATATGAGCAGAAAATACCCTTTCCGAATATTATTCCAAGGAACCTCCCGGACTATCTGAAGTTGGTTTTTGGTATTTGGGTCTTTTTTTTTTTTTTAAGTAGAACTCTATGACCCACAAGGGCTAAGTTCAGCCTTCAGCCTGTGGATTTTATCAACTGCATCTTTTGGACAGATGGGTTACCTGGGACAGAGATGAAAACCACAGAGGCTTCTCAGGAACTATTTATCAGCAAATATATTTTCAAAAAAAATAAAGATTTTAAAGGAAAAAAGTTAAAATAGAATTGTGACATCATAGTCAACTTACTTAATCTTCAATGTCTTTGCAAATCCATTATACACTTGGGATGTCAGAGGGGTCTACAAATTACCAAGTTGTTTGAAGTTTGCTGCTTTCTGAAGTGGTTTTGGTCATTTATTTTCATAGAAATATTATTTCTCCAACTTACAAAGTATGTAATGGCAAGGTCTTTTGAGATAGCTGTCTGAATAGAAAATGATTATCCATGTTTCTAAAGAAAGATGACTTGTTCTTTATATGAAGTCCTCCAAGGAACATTTAGCATTTTAAGAATAAGAAAAGACCAAACTTCAATTTTTGAAGTATATAAGAAGTATCCACACAAAGAAGAGAGAAAAGCAGAGAAAAGAAATGGAAGGATGAGCTGCTTTGATCTGAGGTAAGGGAGGAAAATGCAGTGTATTTAGTCTTGAATTATTTTCATCTGAAGATCTCCAAATACTTTAGATCAATGTAAGAAGGTATTATTGTCTTGTTGTTTGAATATCAGACTGGGGATGGAAGACATATTTGGGCCTCCAGTCTAAGCTACAGTTGATGATTAAGTAGAATAAACTAGGTGCTAGACTAAGTGATGAATCCTATCAAGATTTATTTTCTTTCTGGGAGATCTGTCCCTTAAAGGTTTAAAGTATCCAACTAAGAACAGGAAAATTCACACACTACCCTGTTTTTTATATGCCAGGAAGGTGCATGATGCAATGCAACCAGTAAGCATTACCACTAGAGATTTCATCTGAGAGGGAGACTTCTAATCAAACTCCAACCCAAACTAACACAAAAAACAATAACATGAAAAGCAGAAAAATAAAATAAAGGCCAAGAAAATACCACCTGTCAAAAAAGTTTAAAGAAAATGAACCGAGTAAAGAGCAAGAGAAACGAATTTAAGGTCCCTGCATCCAAACATAAAAAATATCAGGGGACATTGTGCCCATGGGGGCTGGACACAGGCTTCTGGATTCTCTGGCAAATGCTTTCTTCCTTACATGAGACGAAACATTCATAGGGCTATCCTGTACTGTGAACCACAAATTATCTTGGCCCTTGTTTCAAGACTGCCCAGCTTTGGCGAGGACACAGCCTTCCAGCTTCTCTTTCCTGAAAAACAGGCCTTTCCTGGTTTCATTCTGGTATTGTTTTGTGTACTGATACCAACTCCATCCTAAAAAGAGACTCCTATTCCTGAAACTGCAGGAGCTCTTCTAACCAACAGTGTACAGTTTATGCATATTTGCTTCAAAGCCATGGCAAACCTCCCTAGTGTGACAAAGGGCTACTCCTCCCACACCAGGAAAGCCATCTGCTCTGGCTTCCAGCACAGACAAAACTCTCTTACCACAGGCAGTGCTGTCTCACCTTCAGGTCGGCTCACCTTCAGGTCGGCTGTCATTATCCGCTACTCCCATTCTTTTTTCTCACTAGAAATCAAAATAAGGAATTTCCTGGCTCCTTGAAATCCCATATATGGTTGGGCCTTCTCTGCGTCCATTCAAGGCAGCTCTTGGATCTTTTAAGGAACCTGCTTTTGAGTCCACTGCTGTTCATCTATCTGCATCAATGTCTTCACATCTTGCTTGGCTCTGGAGGGATTCTGTTGAATTTATTCGGTACAGTCAGTCTGAAGGCACTGTGTCCATTGTTTCTCAGAAAGCATTTTGTTTCTGAACCCTTTGATGGGAGAAATTATTTATTTGGGTTTGAGGTTGTACTTTTAGAATGGGAAAAGAGGTTATGGGGCCAGATAACCCCATTAAGGAAGGAATTGTAACATTAAACAAGAGTACCAGAGTAGGATTTATTATTTTCTCAGTGATTCACCATCCAGGAAGGAAATATTTGTCTCTGCTGAGCAGAAAGGAATTGTTTCATGATGGTCACAAACTAAGGTAAAGAAACAAGATTCAGACTAGACATCTCTGAATTTAGATATTCCAAGTAGATATTCCTTTTGATTCACATACATTCACCATCAAGAGGCATATTGGGGCACAGGATGGGTGGGAAAGGGCATAATAAGTTCCATAGGAAAACACAGGGTAATTGATTCTGAAGGCGAGAAACGTGCTTTGAAGTCAGGGTTTTATCTCCCTTACCCATGAGGCAGAGAAAACCTTTGGTGTAAATTGTTCAAATAGTGATATCTGCCTGCAAAGCTTGAAAATGTTGTTTTGTTTAGAAGGATAAGATCAGAATGGTAATTCAACCCCTGTCATGTCCACCTCTAAAGTAGGGACTCACTAACAAAAGCACCTCCATATTTTGGCAAATAGTCACATCTGGCAATTTCATTAACCCGCAAGTTTTTCATCTGGGAATGGATCCAGATGTTTCAGGAGAATTTGTATTGGATCTGAAAGAATTTGGATCCTTTTGGCTAAGTGCTATTTTGTAGACTGATATCAGACCCTTTAGCTCCATCTACATGAAAGGGTCCAGATTTTGTTTCTATGTGATTTAAACCCATTGGAAAGGCAAAGTGTTTTTGCAATGTGTGTGCTCCATCCTGATGAATCAGGAGACTTGTTTTGCTGGCTTCTACAGACCACCCATAATAGCTGGGGGGGCGGGGGGGAGGAAGGCATCCCTAGAGTTTAATGCAGAGTATAAACTTTTACTACTTTATTAAATATGTCCTCACAAACATTAACTATCCTCCACCAAATTAGCTAAAAGAACTTAGATGAATCAGAGAGACCCAAGAAAATGATCTATCACATCTCTCTCCTCACCTTTGGAACAGATTATATTTACAACAATTCTAACCAATAAAGCTTTTTTTTTTTTTTTTTTTTTTTACAATCTCTTACTGGTATTTTTTTTTAATTTTTATTTTTATTTAAACATATAATGTAACCCCACCACCCCCTCCTAACCCCCCTCCCCCCTAACCAATAAAGCTTTTTAAAATCTTCTAGGGAAGCAGATTCTGAAATTATCATCATAGTCCAATCTAGTTCTTACAAAACTCTCAATGAAAAGGAAATTATGTTTGGAGTTACTGGAATTAAAAACCCACCTTCTCTATTCTGTGGTTTCAGGGGTATTCCAGGAAGGAAGGGAAGTATTTATATTACTCACTCTCCATCGTTCCTGACCTTTATGACTATCTGATCCTACAGCTCAAGACAGATGGCTATGACAGCAGCTACTGGGTTAGTCTAATCCTATTGGCTAATCTAACTCCCCTGCTACTTTGGGTGGTTGAAGCTTTGGAGTCGAATCAGACTCCCATTTGCAAGCCGCATGACTTTGGGCAAATCATACAATCAATCACTCCATTTCTTCATCAGAAAATGGTGGTTATAATAGTATGTGTGTGTCTTATTAAACATGTTTTAGGGAACAAATGAAATTATTTATGTAAAGTGTTTATTATGGTAAGTGATCAAAATTTGTTAACTTTCATTATGCATGTGTTTAAAACTACCATCACTAATTCTTTCTTCATGCCTCCCTTTACCTCCCAGTTCAGATGCCTCTCACTCAGACCTTTAGACCCTTCACCACAAAATAGAGATTCCCTGTAAAGCCCACTTCAGAGCAAGTGACACAGTCCCAGAACTGTCATAGGAACCTTGAATGACCTTACATTCAACCCCCTGGGGTTAACTTTTTACATTCCAGATGTCTCCCCCAGTTCTCAGAACAACTCTATGATATACAAAGCATGGATATGTATCATTTCTGACACCTTAAGCTCATGAGAAGTCAATAATTTATCCAATGCCACACAATAGAATGGGGTCTTCCATGCTGATTTCATGTCTCCCAGACCAAAGCTTCTTCCCGTCCTTTCTAGTGCCTTGAAAGCACATCTGAAAATCCTGGTCCTCAAACTAACTTGGAGCCCTGGCAAACTTCGGAGAAGGAAGTCACATAGGGACAAGATCGGGAGAAGGAGGAGGTGACTCCCTGATACTTCAGAGGGTACTTGGGGTCTCTCATGTCTCCCTCTCTTTACCAGAAAGGAAAATGTGTTCCATTTTCACTTCAGAATAGGCTCAAAGTGCCCCATTTCTTGGACTTTCCTCATTTGGGATATATAGCCCTGTAGCAGTAATTCCCAATTTCAAGTGTGCATAAGAATCGCTTAGAGAGATTCAATTTGATGTGGCAAGGACTGAGACCCAGATATTTGATTATTTAATTGACACTCCAACACATGTTGATGTAGGTACTCTCATTCCCCCACCGGAACAGAGCTTGCTCGAGTCCTAAGACATTGTAAATTCTCTATTCTTAGTTTCTCTCAGTGGCAGCTACACTGTAATTCCCTTCTGCTGACTCTGCACCCACTCACAATATTATTTTTTTACACTAAATTTGCTGATCATGTAATATGTGTAGGCATCAAGCATGTATATTATGTAGATCACTTTACTGCAATATAGCAAGTTTGACACCGTCATAAAAGAAAATTAGAGTAGTCTGACAGGATTTAAGCAGTCACCAGTTATTTCTTAAGGTGATTTTAAAGCAGATGCATTATCTATAGGGAACATTGGATGGGCCCTAAATTATTGCTATCGGTAATGGATAGTTTTATTTTATTATTTCTAAGATATATGGTTCTGATATTATGGTACAGAAGAAAGTAAGAGAATTTGTTCCCCTACAGTATTATAGAATTAGAATGAAAATGAATTCAGTTTATACCCAAAACCTTTAGCGTTCCAAACCTGTCCAGTTATAGTTCTGGCCCTTGTGCGCATCTTTGTAGAGTTCTTATGACCTTCCCTTTGAGTTTCTTCAAGTGATGCATAGTCTCAGAAGTCTGTGTAATCTGAAGGCTAATTTAAAATATAAGTCCCTGCAAGTCTATGTGGATACCTGTTATGGATGTGTGTGTTGTGCTTGTGTGTGTTCATGTCTTATAAAGCAAAGAAAAAAAATGCAATCCCAAAAATATCTGGAAAAGTTTTCTGAGACCATTTCTGATGAAAAATATAGATGAATACCTACATAATATAGCACATTGTGACATATATGTGTGACATATTATACATATGTGTACATGTATGCACATGTGTGTGTGCGCACATACAGAGTAACATACAGATGAATGTTTAAGTAGTTCTTAAGCCTGGTTTGAAACATTTGCCAATTTCTGTGGTGTAAATGTTCCCACAATGGCTGAATGAAAGCTACCAGCATGACTGAACACACAATCTGCTTTCGTGAGCTGAGGGGTTCTAACCACATCACTGCTATTTACCTCTCTCAATTCCTCTTTGTCAAAGAGGAGGATTTCACTAGCTGACCTCATTCCAACATTTAACAGTATGCTTTCTCTATTTACATATACACACCATAATTAATTGCCCTGGCTTAAGTCGGAAAGTAGGTGGTTCACAGTGCTTTTAATCCTACCGAAAGTAAAAAGTTGATCAGAGCAGAAGTTTAAAAGTCACTGCACAAATTTAGGGTTTTGAAATCCACTGAAATCCACCACTGCTTCTCCCAGCATTCCTAATCCCATGTGTTGGCAGAAATGGATTTGCTCCTGGTCTGTTTATCATTGCAATCATTTCTTCCCATATGCTCCACATATTTCTACATATATCTTTTCCTTCAGAATGACTTCCTTTGTTTCAGATGTGAAATAAGAAATATTATTTCATGCCCCACCAGAAAGAAAAGAGGGGACAGAGTTAATTGTATCTGAACTGAAGTGTAACTATGGCCCTATTAAAGAGGTATAGTGATAGACTATTGATCGCAGCACACAGGAAAAGCTTGTCATGTAAAGTCAAGAGGTTAATGTAATTACAAGAACGGGCAGCAGGATCAGCTGTAGCCCAGAATGGCGAATAACTAAAAGCTGCTTTAGAGACACATAATGTTGTCAAAGCATAAATAATTCATCCTAACATTTGAGAAGAAATTACTCTTCTGTTCCAGCATATTATTCCACCATTAAAATCTTGCCTTCTAGAGACATTTGATGTAGTCATATTTCCAGTTCTAAGTCATTGTGAGGCATGCCACCTTCATTAAGCCTCATATTGTGTAGTTTTCAAAGTATTCGAGAGGATGTGGACTAGATCCACAATTTGTTTTATCACTACAGTGCAGTTCAGATAAGAGGGAAGAGGCTGGGAGGGTTTTTGCTGCATCTACTAGCTAAGTAGCAATGAAGATAAGCAACATGGGATGGAATTCTTAATTCTTGAGTTGGGTCAACTCCATTCACTCCCGTTCCTTGCCGGCCCTAAGTCCTCACTGATCCAATACCAGAAACCTTTCTCTAGTGCTGAAGAAGTGGAACAGGCATGAGAAACTGTGGCTGGTCCCACACCCTCCTTCTACATATCATTATCAATTGCTCATTAGCTTGGAGCAAAATACTCCGACAATGTTCACAATGGAATCCAAACTTTTTGGAATGGAATCTGCTTTTTTGTTGTTACTGTTTTTCTTTCAATCTTGCATTTAGAAACAAAGTGTTATACTCTATGGCAAATGGCTAGCTACAGGCCCCTCAGAACCAACAGGCAACGACTATCCTGGAGTGATTACAACTATTATTTCTACACGTGTGCTTAGCATGTAAATGATAGGACACAAAATAGTAGAAGAATGAATATAAACATGAAATCATGGAACCAAAAGTGACCGTAGAAGGGAAAATGTAGTTTCAAACCCAAGTCTATCCTGTACCCTGCTCTGCCCTGCCCTGTGCCCCAGGATGGTGAATCTGGATCCTTGATGTTCTGATTTCTTTTTGTAGATCAGCCAGTGAGACACACCAGCAGATTATCAGAAAGCAAGAGGAGAAAGGTGGGAACATTTCTTATTCGTTCTCTCCATGCTGGAGGTCAGTTCTGGAGTAGCTGTGTCTTCTACAGGTTCTATCAAATGACACATCTTTAACATTTTGTATCTCATTCAAGCTTTGGCAGCACTTTTTCCATCCCTTGCTCTGTAGACCGGTAAGACTGTCCCACCACTGCAGCTCTCCAAGTGTCTCAGTGTCATAGCTGTCTATCAATAGTCCCTTTATTGAAATTCTTCAAAACTCCGAGCTCAGTGTGCTGAGCATTTTCCCTGAGGATCCTGACTGATATATACAACAGGACAAGGAGCACCAGGACTGCTCCCCCCTAATATATTCTCTGGAAGAAATTCCTCCTCCTTAATTCTTTTTTTAAAAGATTTTTATTTATGTATTTTTTAGATAAATAATAGAGAGAGGGAGAGAGAGAGAGCACAGGGAGGCAGAGTGGCATGGAAGAGGCAGAGGGAGAAGCAGACCCCCCGCCAAGCAAGGAGCCCGATGCGGGACTCGATCCCAGGATGCTAGGATCGTGACCTGAGCCGAAGGCAGCTGCTTAACCAACTGAGCCACCCAGGCATCCCCTCCTCCTTAATTCTTAAGGCATCATATCATTTGCTAAAACCATGGTGAGAAAGCCTTAGAGAAACTCATGTCAAAACAAGACTCTGAAACACTCAGGGTCAGATACTCAGAGGAGAGTTGTGTCTTTTTGATATTCTAGGTCATACCATGAACCAATTGGTTACCCTCTCACCACTCCTCGGAGGGTCCTGACATCAGGTCAGCTTCCTCTCTACCCACATTAAAACAGGACTATGTCTCTCTTTCAGTGCCAAGAAACTTAGTCTCCCCACCAGAGATAACAACTGCATATCCTGCCTCTGGGTGAGCTGCACTAGTGAGAAGCAATTCACTGTATATTTCAATGCATTGTATAGGATTCATTCTATACATTGAATATCATTTACTTCAATCATTAACAGTTTCTTCTGCTTCTGAACTAAAAACATATTCCCCTGAATTGCTCCTAGTTTAAATTCACAATGAAATAACATAATCTTCATTTCAAAGAAGACATTTAAAGTATTTATTCAAAATGTCTGAGACATTCTCATTGGTGGAGCTTACCAGCATGAATGTCTTGGACAACACATGCTATAACCATGATCCCAGTGTTCACTTCAAACTCTGCCTAGCTTCTCTCCAGAGGATTAGTAAATATTTCTATTTAGCATCAGCAGCTAGAAGTTGTCCTTGATTTCATTTTTGTCACCTCCATGCTAAAACTGTTAGCCTATCAGATCATTTTCATCTCTAAAATAGAACCTAAATCTCTCTATATTTCTATCATCTTTAATAATTGGTGCAACCTACCATCATCTCTAACCTGGATTAATATTAATGGAATAACCTCACTGCTTCCATGCCTGCCTACTAATAATGCCCTTTGTACACAGAGCAACTAGTATGACATTTCTAAAATGTAGATCAGATTACAACATCCCTCCCCATTAAGGCTTCCAATGGCTCCCATGATCTATAAGGCCCTTACATAAACTTGCAGTTCCCTATCCTTGTTTCCCTCACTCATGATAATACACTAGCATCACTAGCCTTCTTTCTAAGCCTCAAACATGGCTCCTTCCCCTCTTGAGGTCTTCTTGTTCTTCTGCTCAAAATAATCAGCCCCCAATCTTTGCTTGGTTAAACATTCAAATCTCAAAAAAAAAAAAAAAAGAAAATCAAATCTCAACTCAGATGCCACCTCCTTGGCCTTTGTTACCACTCTCTAATGCCTTGTCCTCAAGCTGTGTCCCCTCACATCTATGCTGTTTCCTTCTAGTATTTATCACTATCTGAAATATATCATTCTTTTATTTATTTATACTTCTTGTCTTCACATTTAGGATATGAGTTCTGTGGAATCAGGAATCTCATCTGTACTGTTTACTCCTTTTTGTCTAGTCCCTAAAATGACACTGGCACAGAGTATGGACTCAGAAGCATTCACTGAATTGCCTATCTACTGCCAGGCTGTGTGGGGCTGTGTAGGGGTGGACTTGTGTTCATTGTTTTTCACCAAGTATTCTCAATTAGCTTCACTTTATGCTCACACTATCTTGCCTCCCTCCCAGTAGACATCAGCTAAACCTTAACATACTCTGTTCAGTGTTAGAAAATGCTAGAACAGGTGCAATGTGAAATGATTCCATTTTCAATGAATGTCTCACAGGTATTGTTAAAACTTTGATTCTTATATATAATGCAAAGCTACTTATCAAGCAAAGAACATGGAATTTAAAATACAAAAATGTGACCAAATGAAAGAGAAGTGATAAAACAAAAAGAACTGAAGTCCAAGTACCTTCCAGGATGAAGGTACTCCTCCTCCTCCAGTGGCTCACTGAAGAAGAACTAGAGAGGGTACCTCTCCCTGAGAATTTCAAAATCAAAAAGTTACTGCATAAGATGGGGGATTTTTTTGATCTCACATTCCGCTCATACAATCTTTATTTTAACAGCCAATGGGGAAAGCCTGAAGGAGCATATCTCTGAATCAGAACCCCCTACAGCACTGTTTATTAGACCTCGAGCAAGTTATGAAACCTGGCTGAGACTCATTGTCCTCATCTGAAAATGAGGAGGTGCTATTATTTGCCCACTCCTGGACAAGATTGAGGTGGGCCAGGAGACCAAGGGTATCTGTAAGTACAGATATGTCAATCATTACTGCTGCGAGAGAGACAGAAAGATGAGGCACTGGTGGTGGAAACATTCACTGAGCAGTACAAGGGTGTACAAAGGATACTTCCCAGGTGTTGAACATTTGGAGGAAAAATAGGGAGAAGAACACACCAATAGGGAGCGATTAGTCTAGAAGTTTCTCATAGAGAAGATGTGATATGAACAAAGACCCGAAGAAGGACAGAGTCGCCATTTAGCAGACAGAAACAGGAAAGGATGATTTGAAAGAAGTGCCCAGAACTGCCCAGAGGACAGGGATCTGAATGAGCAAAGCAGAAGCAGGTGTAGGGAAATGTGCTGCAGGTTCATCTGACAGGGAGACAAAAGCCTCAGTGTAACAAGAGATGAGATGAATTAACTTAGAGAGGGGCTGAATGGAAGGAGGGCTTAAAACCCCAGACTGGAGGGTCGTGACCAGGTCTGGAGACAGGCAAGGCCTTGATCAAAAGAATACCCGGGACCCCTGAGAACCTAACACCCTTCTTCTGCTGCAAGAGAAGAGGTGTGTCTGGATGAAGGAGGCAGGAGAGCCCTACTGCACTTTGTCAAGTTGAGCTGCATCTGCAGAACTGGGTTTTGTCTCAAGTGCCACATTTTTCAAAGGACATTGACTTGAAAGCACCCAGAGGAGGGTGACAGGAGTATAGAAGCTAATAGAAAGCATACCAGGTGGGGAAGAATGGAAGAGTCTGGTTAGCCGCAACCCAGAAAAGTCAAGAAATGTGATAGAACTATCTTTTCTGTTTGGGATAATCTTGGATGACTTCAAGAGATTAAAGAAAATCTATCATCTAGGAAATTCTGCATAGCCTAAAATTCAGAGGTATATGGAGAAGTCCACTTATCTGGAAGCCAGAAGACCTGGATTGAATTCTAACTCTACCCTTCACTTGTGCATACATTACTTACTTTCTAAGTCCTCAGTTAATTCATGTATTTAAAAAAAATCTGGTTAGAGAAAATCTCTAAATGGCACGAGTAAATGTCTAGTTGGTTCAGTCTATTCCTTACCAAGTTACCAGAAATACTAATTTTCTTGCTCCTCTTTTGGACGAATCTAAAAGGATATAAATCAGAGCAGCAGAAGTGGCGGGAGTTTGCAAGCATCGCAAACTGGCCAAAAGAACAAACACTTGGGAGTGTATTGGAATCACATTACCTGAGAAATCTTAACAGAGTCAAAGACAGAAAATAAGGCATTAAATGTGTGTTTTAGAGGGAGGGCAGCTGGGAAGCCAGGTAGGAAGAAGACACTCTCAACTGTGTTCTACAGAATCTTCGTGTTAAAGACTAAATGTCTGCCCCACCCCACCCCACATTCATATGTCGGAGTCCTAACTCCTGATGTGATGGTGTTTGGAAGCTGGCCCTCTGGGTGGTGATTAGGTTTAGATGAGGTCTTGAGGGTGGGATTTGTGTCCTTAAAGAAAGATGAAGAGAGGCCAGGGATGTCCTTCTGTCTCTATTCCATGTGAGGACATAATGAGAAGTTGGTCATCTACAAGTCAGGAAGAGGACACTCACCAAACCTAACCATATTAGCACCCCAATCTCAGACTTGCAGCCTCCAGAGTTGTGAGAAATAAGTGTCTGTTGTCTACATTTTGCTTATAGTCTATATCTTGTTATAAAAGCCAGAGCTGACTAAGACATCTAGTGTTTTTGGATGCTGGATGTTATTACTTCTCAGGGAAAGAGAGAGAAAGGAAGGAAGGAAGGAAGGAAGGAAGGAAGGAAGGAAGGAAGGAAGAAGAGAAAAAGAAAAGAAAAATAAAAAGAAGGAGGGAAAAGAGGGAGAAAGTAAGGGAAGGAGGGAGGGAGGAAAAAAGGAAAGAAGGAAGGAGGGAAGGGAAGAGAGAAGGGAGGGGGGAGGGAAGGAGGGAGGGAGAGAGGAAGGAAGGAAGGAAGGAAGGAAGGAAGGAAGGAAGGAAGGAAGGAAGGAGTTCGTTCTCCAGTAAAATAAATTTGGTAAATAGTAGGTTCAGCAAAATAAAAGTTTTATTTATTGCAGGATTTCTCAGCACCTTTAATATGTTCAAGGTTCTTATGACTCAATAAGGACACTGTACAAAGGACCTTTTTTTAAAAACCACAAAGGTGACCTTCCTCTTCACAATACCCACCACCTCCCCCTGAAAGCATTTTAGCAAGGGAAGAGTGTTTATCAAACATTACTTTATAGAAACCCTAGAGAGCCCTGTCCCTGATTTGGATGGTCCCAGTAGAGATGGTAAGAATGGTGAACTTGCCCTGTGGGAATTGAGCAGGGATCCTTTTAAATCAATCATTAAACACGAGTGAAGCCCCTGCGATCTGCCTATTGTGGTAACAGATACAAAGACTAAAAGCTACTGTCACTATTCTCAGTTTTCAAGATGCTGAGAAAACAAAACTTGCTCACATAAAAAGATAAATAACCGTGAGAGACTCTTACTTGTTAACTGTCAGAAAGAGGGGGCCATGGGATGCCTGGGTGGCTCAGTTGGTTAAGCAGCTGCCTTCGGCTCAGGTCATGATCCCAGCGTCCTGGGATCGAGTCCCACATCGGGCTCCTTGCTTGGCAGGGAGCCTGCTTCTCCCTCTGCCTCTGCCTGCCACTCTGTCTGCCTGTGCTCACTCTCTCTCTCTCTCTAACAAATAAATAAATAAACTCTTTAAAAAAAAAAAAAAGAAAGAAAGAGGGGGCCAATGTGGACTGGAGCATGGCAGGAACCTGGAAAGATGGGGGTGACTTCTGCTGTGATGGATAGGAGGGGAGGGAGGAGGTGTGGGGTGAGTGGGTGCTGCTCTTGGAATGATGAGCAGGACCAGACCAGTTTACAGGAAAAGTCAGACATTTTAGTAGAAAGAGGAATGTGATCAAAGGGGCAGGAAGACTCCAGGGATATTGTGGGGCATTGAAGGGATGAGTCTAGAGCTGAAAGTTCTGGAACAGTGGCAGATAATGCTGGAAATCTGGCAGGGCAGAGTGTGGAGCTTATTAAAAAGAAACTCAAATACCAAATGCAGGACATTTGTGCCATGTCCTACAAGCAATGGTAAGCTGCTCAAGTTCTCAACCAAGTGTGTGACATGATGAGAATGTTCATGACACACCTTCAGCTGCACAGAAACCAATGGAGGCTGCCAACCATCCATTGGTCCCCCCATTGAAAAGCAAAGAATTTTTATTTCTGAAGCAAAGCAGTCATTCAGTTCCAGAAGGAATTCAGGGTGAAGGGGGGGTGGTAGTTTCTGTTTTCTCTCTTCTTCTGGCAAATAAACAATCCTTCTAGTGGAAGAAAGGGTTCTGTGGACTATTTTTAGTCTCCTGCCAGTGGACCCCATGATAGAAGACATAGATGTGTTCTAATAAAAGATTTAGCTAGCCTCCTAGGCCAGCTCTGCACACTGTTTAAGTAAACATTCTAAAAATAATACAATAAACTTATATAACTGGGAGAGACAAGCTGTGGGTTGGAAAGTGATTTAAAGTGCTTCCTCCTCCAGTTTGGAGGTTTCTTTGAATTTCGGCCAAGAAAAAGCCACTATCAAGTCTAAAGGAAGGAACCTCAAAAGAAGTTTGGAGAGCCCTTCTTCCTCAGTATTCTTACATGAGCTGGACCACAACGCTCAGAGCCTTCCCTTGCTGGGCAAGAACTCCTCCTTGGTGAAGGGCAGAGCAGGGTGGCAGAAATGGTGTTTTGAGGATCTTCTTCATTCTGATCGTTCATGCCACTGCTCTGCCTGACCCCTAGGAGAATTCCAGCGGGTGACTCAGGTCAAGGACTAAGTTCTGAAATGGAACAGCGAAAGAAAGACATGGAGCAACTAGCCCTGAATTATCCTTCCTCATCCTGCTTCATCATAGTTGGCCTCCCCTATCACCTGATCGCTGATGCTGTTGGGCCACGAAGCAAGTTGCTATGATCCAAGGGGCTCTCTCCCAAGCGAGCGGGTGAGAGAAAGAGGCTGCCTAGGGAACCAAAGCCTTACTTGGGGGACTAGATCCCTCAGTTACTAGTTCTACTAATTACGTATTTGCAAGAGTTACTTCAGAAATCTGTTTTTCCTAGGAATAGCCATAAATATTAGATGTTGCTTCCACTTTAAAGACCATGCATCCATATTGGAAAGTTGTTTTTTTTTCTTTTCAGATTATACTTGATTTATGAAGGTCTGGATTCCCTTTATACTTTTGTCAACCAAGGACAGAGGAGCCCATTCCACTGGCAAATCTGGTTAGAAAGAAAAGAAACAACAAACAAAAGACTGGCATGACTAGAAAAGTGAAATATCAGACATTCTGAAATTATTTTTCAGGCTTCTCTGCTGACCTCCTAGAAAGCCTCCAGTTTCCACTGAGTGCTAGTTTGAAACCACGGCTGCCTGTGGGGCTTCCAACCGTTCCTTCTTAACTCTTGTGGCTAGCCTCCCCACCCAGAGAAGACCGCCATCTTGGCAAGGGCGTACGCTCAGCCTTGTGAATGGATGCAGTTGCATGGAACAATCTGCAAAAGGAAGTCCGTGCAGAACAGATCATGAGCTCAATATTCAGTAAAACTGCCTTCAGCTCTCGTTTTTGAAGGAAAAGCCTGAAAGTCAAGCACTTCACTTTTTCTGGATTGTGCTTGCTCTAAATCATGCAATCAATCCGGTGCTGCTCTGGAAGAGAGCATGGGGCGACGATATCCAACCCCATCACCAGTCCTGCCTCAAGATCACGGCGGAGCCTGATGCTCCCCTGAAAGCTCATTTATGAAAAAATACAATCAAGCAGGTCTGCGAGGGGCTGCCCCTAGGGAACTTTTGTGTCATTGCCTTGAGGAGAAAGAAATTCACCTTGAGCTGTGATGAACTGACATTCTCTACGTGGTGCATGGTGTCACATGCCTGATTAAATGCTGTGAAAAATAAATCCAGGCTGCCCAGCATCTATCCGAAGATGGTTATGTTGGAGCAAGGAGGCCGGCAAGATGATGTTGTATCGTTAAGACACATAGCATTCATCTTTCTAAGATGATGAATCAGGAGATGCGCTCACTCTGTTAGAAACAAGAAGCTACAAACCAGGGAAAACCAGCAGCTCATTATCTTTTCAAAACCACAAACTGAGCAGGGAATGCAGGAAGCAGAGAGGCAGCTCAAGGACACATGCCCTCCCTGTAAGGGCTTGACAGAGTGAAATAAATCAGCCCCATTGAAGACACACGGCAGCTCCCATGCGCAAAGGAGTGGGGAGTGTATTTGCTCAGCCTGAAGTTTCGGAAGCATCTTCTTCGAGGCCAGTCAACTGTGGAAGAGCCCAGATGAAAGAGAATCAGGACTGGAGTGGCTGCTGGAAGCCATGATGGGCCCTCCCCTCCCTGAGTGCGCAGGGGAAAGTAGATAGCTAACTCTAAGTCCTGGAAACCCCACAATTCTCTCTGACCATAGCTGGACTCTGACCTACCTCAAAGGTGGATTCTCAGGGCAGATGATTAGACAATGGGCAAGAGTCAGCTACCACCTGGGAGAGCCAATGGATCAGAGCACCAGAGAGCAACTCACTACAACTAAATAAGGAGGAAGTGGGGAGTGGAGACTAGCAAACTGCTCCCAGCCACAGGACAGATGTGAACAGAATGACCACGTGATCTGCTGTGCACACAGAACGCTTGCTATTAATAATTACACAATCAGAGGAAAAGGAGACTGCTCTAACAAACCGGGATGGAGGATCACTTTAGTTATGGACAACGTCAGGAGCGAAAACGGGAATGACATCATTTTAGATCTTTCCCTCAAGGGGATGGAGGCCTTTTTCCCCATCCGACTCTGCTGGGTCAGGAGTAGAATAGGCTGCTCTTATTGGGCAGCACTGGCATTTAAGATCAACCCCACAAGGAGGGATACTCCTCCACAGGGCTGTGGTACCAAAGGCACATTTCGCTGGAGACAGAGGTGGTTATTGGGTCAGATGGACCCGGGTTTGGGGTCAGACTCTGGCATTTACGTAAGTTTATTAAACCGCATCCGATTTTCACACATCTGAAATAAGTAGAGAGATTTTTCCATGGGATGACTGGGAGGATTCCATGAGAGAATGTGTTTGTAAATATTACTGCGGCTCACTAAGCAGCAGAACTTCTCTAATCCCAAATGTGATTTACCGTATTTATGTGCATTATTTCTTTTAAGGCAGAGTGCCTGGCAGAGAGAAAGTTTTGAAAACGTACGGATCATGAGCTTGCATGATTTTTGTCCCTCCTTTTTGTATTCTCTCTCTAAATTTTATTTTAAAATCCAGTATAGTTAACATACAGTGTTATATTAGTTCCAAGCATACATATAATGATTCAACAATTCTGTGCGTTACTCAGTGCTCATCAAGGTAAGTGTACTCTTAATCCCCTTCACCTATTTCACCCATCCCCCCACCAGACTCCCCTCTGGTGACCATCAGTTAAGAGTCTCTACAGTTAAGAGTCTTATTTTTCTCTTTCCTTTTCTTTGTTTCTTTGTTTTGTTTCCTAAATTCCACAGATGAGTGAAATCATATGGTATTTGTCTTTCTCTGACTGACTTATTTTGTTTCATTTAATACTCTCTAGCTCCATCCATGTTGTTGCAAATGACAATTTATCATTACTTTTCATGCTAAATGATGTTCCATTACACACATACACATAATACACCCCTTTATCCTTTCATTTGCCAGTGGATGCTTGGGCTGCTTCCATATTTTGGCTATTGTAAATAATGTTACAATAAACATAAGGGTGCATATATCTTTACGAATTAGTGTTTTCATATTCTTTGGGTAAATATCTGATAGTGGGATGCCTGGGTGGCTCAGTTGTTTAAAGCCTCTGCCTTCGGCTCGGGTCATGATCCCAAGGTCCTGGAATCGAGCCCCCAGTCAGGCTCTCTTCTCAGCCCTGCTCAGCAGGGGAGCCTTCTTCCTCCTCTCTGCCTGCCTCTCTGCCCACTTGTGATCTCTCTCTGTCAAATAAATAAATAAAATCTTAAAAAAATAATAATAAATATCTGATAGTAGAATTACTGGATCATATAGTAGTTCAATTTTTAATTTTTTTAAAGAACCTCCATACTATTTTCCATAGTGGCTGCCCTAGTTTGGATTCCCACAAACAACACACAGGTGTTCCTTTTTTCTCCATATTCTTATCAGCACTTATTATTTCTTGTGTATTTTTTTTTATTTTAGTCATTCTGACAGGTGTGAGGTAATACCTCGTTTGATTTTTATTGTATATCTCTGATGATCAGAGATGCTAGGCATCTTTTCATGTGTCTGTGAGCCATTTGCATATCTTTGGAGAAATGTCTGTTCATGTCTTCTGCCCATTTATAATCAGATTATCTGGGATTTTTTGGTGTCAAGTTGTATAAGATTGTGTTTATATTTTGGATCCTAACCCTTTATCAACATGCTATTTGGAAATATCTTCTCCCACTCAGTAGGTTATCTTTCAGTTTGTTGAGTGTTTGCTTGTAGAAGCTTTTTGTTTTGAGCATAATCTCAATAGTTTGTTTTAGTTTTGTTTCCCTTGTCTCAGGAGACATATCTAGAAAAATGTTGCTATGGCTGATGTCAGAGAAATTACTGCCTGTGTTCTCTTCTGGGATTTTTATGGTTTCAGGCCTCACATTTAGTCTTTCATCCATTTTTTTAAAGATTTTATTTATTTATTTGACAGAGAGAGATGTATCACAAGTAGGCAGAGGCAGGCAGAGAGAGAGAGAGGGAAGTGGGCTCCCCGCCGAGCAGAGAGCCGGATGTGGGGCTTGATCCCACGACCCTGAGATCATGACCTGAGCCAAAGGCAGAGGCTTTAACCCACTGAGCCACCCAGGTGCCCCTCTTTCATCCATTTTGAGTTTATTTTTCTGTATGGTATAAGAAAGTGGTCCAGTTTCATTCTTTTGCATGTGGTTGTCTAGTTTTCCCAACACCATTTGTTGAAGAGACCCTCTTTTTCCCATTGCATATTCTTGCTTCCTTTGCTGAAGATTAATTGACCATATAATCGTGGGTTTGTTTCTGGGCTCCCTATTCTGTTCTATTGATCTGTGTGTCTATTTTTTGCCAGTACCATACTGTTTGGGTTACTACAGCTTTGTAGCATAACTTGAAGTCTGGGATTGTGGTACCTCCAGTTTTTTTCTTTTTCAAGATTGCTTGGACTGTTTGGAGTCTTTTGTGATTCCATATAAATTTTAAGATTGTTCGTTCTAGTTCTGTAAAATATGTTGTTGGTATTTTGATAGGGATTGGATTAAATATGTAGATTGCTTTGGTAGCATGTATCAACATCAACAATATCATCAATCAATATCAACAATATTGATTCTCCAATCCATGAGCATGGATTATCTTTCTATTTTTTTGTGTCATCTTCAATTTCTTTCATCACTGTGTTACAGATTTTAGATTACAGGTCTTTCACTTCTTTGGTTAAGTTTATTCTTAGGCAGTTTATTATTTTGAGTGCAATTATAAATGGGACTGATTTCTTAATCTCTTTCTGCTGCTTCATTATTATTGCATAGAAATGCAATAGATTTCTTATATTGATTTTGTATCTTGCCATCTTACTGAATTCATTTATCAGTTATAGTAGCTTTTCAGTTGAGTCTTTAGGGTTTTCAGTATACAGTATCATGTCATCTGCAAATAGTGAAAGTTTTAGTTTCTTCTTACCAGTTTGGATGCATTTTATTTATTTATTTATTTATTTTTATTTGACTTTTTTCCTTGTCTGATTGATGTGGGTAGGACTTCTTGTACTATGTTGAATAAAAGTGGTGAGAGTGGACATCTTGTCTTGTTCCTAACCTTCAGAAAAAAGCTCTCAGTTTTTCACCATTGAGGATGTTGTTAACTGTAGGTTCTCATAAATGACCTTTATTACTTTGCGGTATACTCCTCTAAACCTACTTTGGTCAGGGTTTTTATCATGAACTGATGTTTGTACTTTGTTCAATGTTTTTTCTGCATCTATTGAAATAATCATAAGGTATTTTTCCTTTCTCTTATTGATGTGATATATCACACTGATTGATTTGTGAATATTGAACCACTCTTGCATCCCTGAAATTAATCCCACTTGATTGTGGTGAGTGGTGTCTTTAATGTATTGTTGGATTTGGTTTACTAGTATTTTATTGAGGATTTTTGCATTTATGTTCATCAGAGATATTGGCCAGTAGTTCTCTTTTTTGTAGTGTCTATATCTTGTTTTTGCATGAAGGTAATGCTGGCCTCATAGAATGAATTTAGAAGCTTTCTTTCCTCTTCTATTTTTTGGAATAGTTTGAGAAGAAGAGGTATTAACTCCTCTTTAAATGTTAAGTAGAATTCACCTGAGAAGCCCTCTGACCCTGGACTTTTGTTTTTTGGGAGTTTTTTGATTACTGATTCAATTTCACTGCTGATAATCAGTCTGTTCAAATTTTCCCTTCCTGATTCACTTTTAGAAAGTTATATGTTTATAGGAACTTAACCATTTCTTCTAGGTTGTCCAATTTGTTGGCATGTAGTTTTTCATAATATTCTCTTACAATCCTTTGTATTTCTGTGGTGTCCGTTGTTATTTCTCCTCCTCCATTTCTGATTTTGTTTGAGTCCTCTCTCTCTTTCTCTCTCTTTTTATGAGTCTGACTAAAGGCTTATCAATTTTGTCGAACTTTTCAAAGAACTGGCTCCTGCTTTCATGGATCTATTGTTTTATTTGTTTCTATTGTGTTTATTTCTGTTCTAATCTTTATTATTTCCTTCCTTCTACTGGTTTGGGGCTTGGTTTGTTCTTCTTTTCCTAGCCCTATTAGGTATAAGGTTAGGTTACTTATCTGAGATTTTTCTTGGTTCTTGAGGTAGGCCCGTATTGTTACAAACCTCCTTCTTTCAATTACTTTGGCTGCATCCCAGAGATTTTGGACCACGGTGTTATCATTTTCATTTGTCTCCAAGAATTTTTTTAATTTCCTCTTTTATTTCTTCATTGACCCATTCATTGCTCAGGAGCATGTTATTTAACCTCCATGTATGTGTACTCTTTTCAGATTTTTTCTTGTGTTTGATTTCTAGTTTCATAGTATTGTGGCCAGAAAAGATACTTGGTATGACTTTCGAATTTATTAAGACTTGTTTTGTGGCCTATATGTGGTCTACTCCAGAGAATGTTCCATGTGCACTTGAAAAGAATATATATTCTGATGTTTTAGGA